>WURT03476736.1:0-22072 GCA_009936505.3 Holothuria glaberrima | reverse complement strand
TGATCTTACTTTGAATCTTACGCATGACACGTTGTACGTCTTTCTGATTTGGTATATGCGTCGTCCTAAAATTCTTTTATATAGCTTAAACACTTCCTTTAACGATCAATTAAATGGAACTATAATAATTCTAAATCGAACCTGCCATATCGAAACTAAATCAAATTAATAGAAAGGCGACGTATTCACCATCTCAAATAGGATAATTGCCCATCCATGCCTCCTGGCAACTATTTTGAAAGCGATATAATGTCCCCAAAAAAGTGTTCTAGAGAGTGACAAACTAAAATCTCGAATGATTGAACATTTTAAGGAAGCCTCAGAAAATGTGACCTTCGGAAGGAAATTATCCACTCTACTTTCTTCCCTACATGTTGGTGTGGGTGTTACGTAATGAACACTAGCTCTACGTTCTAAACAAGTTACCTTCGAACGTGATCTTCAAATCACTGTCACAGCAAACCCTACTATAGGACACATTCTTAAATGAGATCAATCCTGTACTATGAAGAAGACTAAATAGAGTGCATCACTTCGTAATTTCAGCATAGTTCCTAGAAATGTTCTCCTGAAGGATTTATTGGTCAGTTAAATTCCATACTGCTAGTGAGTTATTTTGTTTTTATCTGTTGTTCACCTAAAATGCTGTTTGTTTCTGTGGTTTCACATTTTCATGAAATCTAAAAGCCTGAGCTAATACTTGGTGCCTCCATATTCGTTTGTTTAATACTGAAAACAAGTAAGGACATGGAGTATATTTGATTAATATAGCAACGTCACTTAACAAGTTGGAATTTCATTTTCTTAAGAATTATTTGTTTGAAACACTTGAAACTTTTCAAAAGAGTCGATATTATGAAGAGCGTAAACACAGGTATGCAAAGTTGAAGTGAGCCATGCATCATTCAGCGATATAGCCGGAATATAGTTACCGCAGAGACTGGTGATCTATGTTGTGTCAGGGAAAGTTTATTGGTAGTTTTAACATGAGTCAGTTAGTATTTCCATCGACATCAGTGTGTAAAATCTGGTAGACCAGCGGTTGTTGTAAGAGCAAGGAGTCACGGTGTAGAGGTCAGTAGATATTGAATAGGGAAGGGGGTTAGGGAGTAGAGACTTGTATAGAGGCTACAGGAAGGAGCTAAGAGGTAGTGGGGTAGATGGTGGCGTCTATGAAGAAAAGGTTAGAGGAAGGTGGATCAGGGAGAAGAAGAGGTAGGGAGACAGAAAAGAGAAAACGTTTTTCCCTGTCATTCTCTTGCTTTAAAAGCTTCAATAGAGGCAAGATGAGAGACAAAGCCTAAAGAATGGAGAAAGGCCCTCTTAGAATCTTTACCCTTTTCAAGTAATCATTCACATTGCATTGCTTTATGAAAGAGTGATTTTATTTTTCATTAAGTCGGAATAACTTCAAAGCAGTACTAGCTTAAAAATATTTCAGATTGTTTACCCCTTTTAGGTTGGGCTTTTGGCTTTTGAACGAAAACATTATCGTAGGGTATTATTTATGAGTAATTGCACCGTAGAGACAATTTTGAACTAATTTAAATGGTTTTGTTGCCATTTGTCAAAGTGGCGCCGGGCAGATTACAAAATCTTTGAACAGTAAATCATGTCAGACGACCTTCTTTTCAAATGAGCAAAATAAGATTGGCTAACGGGTTACCTAGTATTGGTTCTAAAAATGATTTTAAGTAAAAAGCGGAAAACTTTTGATCAGAAAAATTACAGTATTAAAAATTAACGTACGTAAACAGCTTTTGCTTTCTTATGTCGACACATTTTTGTCATAAAATGCACGATTTATGTCTGATAAAAGAATAAGGCTTATCAGAACAAAAGATCCTTATCTTTCATTTTCTTTCGCTCTATTAACTGCTCTATATTTTCAAATTGTGAGGGTTCGTTAACGAAATTACACCCAGTTTGCTCTTGTAAATCGTCAATGTACGTGTTGTCCTAAGTGGTTAAGGTTTTAGAGCAATTATAGTTCCTCAGCTGAAGCAGTGAACTTTACTAGTCACTCTCTTAAACGTTTGGAGTAAAAAGTCACTCTTTTAGAGAGAAATTGGGGAGCAATCTAAATTTGGATGGAAAGGACTCAATCCAAAAAGAGTCATCCTCACTCTCTTAGAGCGAATATTCAGTCTTAACTTTAGATCCGCCCTTAATATCACTTTTTTGTGTTAAGAGAGTAAGATCATCATTAGGGGTAGCGTTCTGTTTAACTTATTGGGGAACACCTGCTTGAGTGAGTACTTTGCGTCTTTGCCCAGGGATACCGAGGGATCACAATAGGTTCCCTGTTTGAATCCAATGGCGTGGCAAACCCAGTCGACATCAAGCGATTTGGTACATTCTAGAGGACACAGATCACATATTTCTGATATAAAGTTCCCACAACCTGCAATTAAAAGGCTAATATCACCATTATTCATGTAAAAAATGTGTGCAACAATATACATATTTTTCTGCATACCCCTAAATATTGGCAGGATATTTGATATTATGTCCCTCACTAAATATATTGAGGGGGTATGTCCCCCTTTTCCACCGTGATCGTCGCTCATGATCACCATACAGAATACTGAAAGTTGAATCCGGATTGAGTAATGTGTAATTGTAAAGTTGTCACTATCTTCAGAAGCTTAATGTCAAATTAGTAGCGATGCTGTGATAGTACATATTAGAGTTTCGTTTCGTACGTTTTGCATACAATAATTCCTCGGAGTTGATTTTACCACAAGAAGTAACATTTAGTCTCAAAACATAAGTCAAAGTGCTTATCAATCGATTTGTGGCCAAACAATTGTAATGATGATAAACAAAAAGAAAGAGAAAAACACGCATGTTAGTTCATTTCTACTTCCGTTATAAGGGTGCAAAAAGTGTCGCTTTTAGTTTTGTATTATACTACATTGCCAACAAGCATTTTGTTTTTCTAATACTTAACGATGTAAGCCCAGTTTCAAAACAATATTTATACATTACATATCGAATAAATACGTTTTATAAATGGTTTCATTTCCCCTTACTTGGCCTTGTGACAAACATCATGTACAGTATCTCATGTCGGTTTTCTTTTTCTCTACCTAAAAGTCAGGGATAATACTCCCGATGTAATAGGTTTAGAGTTGAAAGTGTTGCTAGATTTACGATAAGAGATCGTATGGTAGCTCCTTCTAGCAATTTCAAGTCAACGCCTTGTAGCAAACTGACCACTGGATTCAGAGTTGTCTTTCAATCGTAAAATTCAAATGTGCCTATTATTTTCCTCTTATAGAAAGAAATGGAAATTCTATTTTTACCAGCATTGGTGTTCTAGTATAGGGTTGGTTGAGTTGTTATTAGATATACTACGCTACAATACTCAATTTGCTAATTTTTCTACAGTCTATACTTGGTTTTGTTGAAAGTGCTATAAAATTACCCGTTAATTTGCCTGTATGAATGTGAGCTTTTATGATGTAGTGTCGCATGATATCACTGATTATAAGTGTAATAAACTGCTTGTCCGTGGTTGTACTACATTTACACCAACTTTTTCTTTATACCATGTTCTTACACCTGTTTAAAATACTAGTATCAATTGTTGTCTAATCCTTGAAAAAGTTTGTGCAATATCTATTTTCTATGGAGTTAGGTTCATATTGATTATTTTACACTCTAAAAACGTTCGGTCCATATTGAACCGATAGCAGATCAAATGGGCACTAAACCGAAAAAGGATCAAACATTTGATTAGTTTCAGTTCAAAACGAACCATTTTCTGCTCAAAATGAATCAAACCTAGTCAAATTTTTGACCAGATTTCGGTTTAGTGTCCATTTGAACGGATTTACTTCAAATCTGAACTGGACGTTTTTAGAGTGTAGGCTTTAATTAAACACTGCCTATTCACATTAGCGTCAACAACTTCTCAATAGTGTGGGGAGATGCCGAAAATAATTCAAATGCAGATCGCGAAGCCCAAGAAACGAAGGATCCGGGGCCTCCTAAGAACCCCGGAAAAACGTTGGATTTCAGCAGATTAGAGGTGTAATCTTAGCCATTCTCTCGCCATTTTGATTCATTACATGGCTGTTTTCCTGTTTTCAAGCTTAATTTCAAGATACGTCATCCCCCACTTTCAAAAGGAGGGGGAAATGTCCCCCGTTCTCACCTGTTGACACCATGCATATTCATCAGTTAGCCCATATGTTGATCAATCAAAGTTGTAGTATATTTAACTGTTGAAAGAACTACTTAGCTATGTTGTATTTTATATGTTACTTATTCTTCATAATATCTTCAGAACTCCGGGTAAGAAAATTGAAAATATTGCTACCCCTTGCAAGCATTAATTCGTCAAGGGTGGCGCTAAGTAGGGCTAGGGGCATGAGCCCCGTCGAGGAAGGCTGGATCCAACATCCCGTAGGGTAATGTTTCAATTTTCGTCGAAGAGTCTCAATGGGTACGATAAAGTGTGAACTATCCCCGACGGCATCCAATCGTTCGACGGTTTACTTGGTAGGGCAGATTCTCCAATAAAAAACCCAAATTTTAAATTTTTATTTAAGTTCAAAATAACCCCCATATTGTCAACTTTCTTCACTGAACACCCAAAAAATGTCAATATTTTTAACAGAAACTCATTTTTTTTTTTTGCAAATTCATCACTCTTAAAAAGATGGGTAACATTTTGCTGGGCAATGTAAAGTTGGGTAAAGTTTTCACAATGTTGGGCAAAAGAACGAACAACTTATTGACCAACTATTGGTCGCATGATTTATGTGAATTCCTTTACCCAACACTGGTTAAATGTACCACCAATTAATTCCTTTAATAACACCCATTTCCAAATTTTTACATTCACATTAAATATTTTGCAAAACGTTCACCTACACTGTGTGAAGTTTTGCTAAGACAATTTGAGAAAAGTGCATTAAAATGCTTTGAAATTCTATTGGAACACCAGGTTTAAATACCTATTATCTGAATGGAGCATTTAGAATTTTGTAAAGGAGATTTTGGCTTATCACTCAATGCATGTCTAATTGAAATAAATAGAAGATAGCAATGGTGAGTTCTTGCAGAAAATCATGTTTTTCAGCTGTACAATACAACATAAAGAAGACGAAATCTAAATATCATGAAGAAAATTGTACTAATCTTTAATAATAGCAAACAAGTCTCACTGAATAGCTAATACTGTAGCCAAACCAAAACATGCACTTATATATGAACTTCCAACTAAAATCCTACTACTTTTAAAGTGGCTAGCATTAGTAATGCCGGTTGTTTTTAAAACTTGTAGAAGGTAACTTCTCTGAGATATTCCATTTTGGGTTCCCATAATGAGCGGTTGAAACACCGCATCTGAACCGTATTTATTAACCAATTTTGGGTAAATAACGTAACCAACTTCTGCGTAAATGCATTACCCAACAGCTGTTGGGTAAACTTTACCCAATTGAGACAAAAAGCTTCTCAAAAACATTAGACGAAAAAAGAAGCTTAACAAGACCACCATGTTACTCCCTGACCACCGTCCCCACCCAGCACACTTGTCTTGTGCCTTCAAGATGATGCATACAAGTTGGCAACTTGTAGTGATTAGCTTTAGCGCCGTTAATTTCAGATGTACTTTTACTCTACATTCCGCTTAACATTCCGGTATATATTATGTTAATTAGGCCAGGTGCTGAAATGCGTACAGCCAGCTAACGTACTTCTACCCACCAAGCTTGAGCTACACAGGCTGCAGATACGACACTTCACTGCAGCACTACTACATCAACTTGAGCATTAGTCTATAGTCTCACAAATCAACCAGCCATTTCGAGACGGCATATTCTTTAGCAGAGAAGACAAATAAAAAAGAAATAAAATTTTCATTTAGTTATCATTCCCACTTCGGCCTCATTGTTCATCGTAGCACGGCACTTGTAGTATTGCTAGCGCCGCAAGGTGCACCGTTATAGCAAACAAGTTATCGCGTGTATTTAGGCCTAGCTTACGTACACTATAACTGTAACTAACTGTATTTTCAACTGCTTTGTAGCTTATTGGTGTATCTAGACCTAAGCCTTGCCCTGCAGCGTCACAGATTGCAGTATTCTTGTAGGCAAAGCATTTCAACGGTTGTAGCATTCATAACTGCCACGGTCAGCTTAATTATGGGGTGCAGCTTGTACCGGCGGTGCAACCTTGGCAATTCATCGGCGAATCAACGCCGGCAGCATTTTACTTCTGCCAGAGCAACAAACTTATCCGCAGCTCCGCAACTCATTGGCAGAGTCATACAATTGCCTCAACTCAACAGCCTACAATTACGACTTAATCGATACTGCAGCTGACTCACTAGCTTTGGCCATCGCGGTCTTCAGCTGGAGTAAACTTAGGTGTAGCTATAGGCTAAACTATTTATTACTAGCGGATGGCGACAAGACTCCCGCCATCTACCTTCAGCCTTCATCATAATGCTGTATATACATATCTCAGCACATGTGCATACCACGTCAACCATAACTGCATGCTAACCGGTACTAATATTTATTTACCTTACAGATCAGCTGGAGAACTTGACTGGCACAATCAGGAGGACTTTTGAGCACGCGTGGAATTGGAGACCACCCTTACCTTCTGAACAGGCTAATTTACATCCAGCCTTAGCAGTTGATTTTATGTTATATTATATGTACTTATCTCCAAAAATAGTTTATCTGACAGTTTTCGTATACGCAAGGACACGAATGCGTTATTCCATACTGGAAGTGAATAGGCAGCAATGCATATAAGAGGAATATCGCCCCATGGCATTGGGCGTTTTGTAAGGATTATTGACCCTTCAGCTAAGCTACGAATGGTTCTCAAACTATCAAAATGTTTGCAAATCCTTCACAAACTCTTAAAAATTTTGGCGCACTCCACGCGCTTGAAACCTTACTTCAGTGTTGTTCTTATTATCAATATATTCCGATAGCACTTTTCGGAGAAGCACAGCAGAAAAAAAATGAAAGCTGTTTACGAATTACCAGGTAACGGACTGGCTTTTTAAGTGTCATGAAGGTTTGTCTTGGTACAGAGCCTTAATATAGGTTTTGTCATGGGAATATTATTTAATGAAAAATTTCGGCGCGCTTCGCGCGCTTTCGTCACGGCTTACACTCCATTTCATGACTATTTTTAAGGTAGTAGGGGGGCTTCAAGAGGTTTGTTGATAGCGTATCGTTCTTTTAGACAACATGCTCTCTTTCACGTAACCCAAATTAGAAAAACTAATTATGGACATTTTCTAGCCATACATAATCAGTTCCAAATGTATCCCAAAGATGGCACCATTTTGCATCTAAGCAACCTTAAATCAATAAAAATTCCTCTGCAATTTACGCAGACTTAGGGAATGACTGAGGTGACATTGTTCTGCCGCCTATATATATACGCTTTTGCAGGCTTTTTTCAAATCGAGTTCCATCTTCTCAAATGTCGCATCCACCCAGGCTCAGACGCTCCTGTTCGAATTTTCCAAACTTTAATATGAGGGTGGGGGAGGGGGGTTGACCTTTTTAGTATAGCCGTGGGAGTTACTTATTGGGAAAGGGGTCCCCCAGAATAGCACTTTTCAAAGTTTCATATGTAAGTACGTCTATATAAAACTGTAAAATTTATGCTGGACTTCGCGAACTGAAATTGAGCAGTCTAAACTTTACAGGAAGTAAGGAAAAGTGAAAAAGTAAAAACATGTCAACTACGCCTTGAAAATGGATTACAATTGCTACTTGATAATATGACGCTGAAATATTGTGAAAGATACGTAGTTACTTATATCAAACTTCATTATTTGCGTGTAAACATGGAAATGTGTAAACACCGAGTTAGTTAGTTAGTTAGATGAGGTTTAACGTTCCAGTTTACAACCAATTGGTAAACACTGAGCTAAACCGTAACAGGACTACTTAGGACATATATGTCGTTATTACATCAGGTCTTAGTAAAAGAAGGAAAACCGTATAACTTTGTTTCTGTGAAAGATACCTACCCAAACTTAGAAATTGTATCTTGGACCCATTCGTAATACTTGGAGTATCTAGTGTAAATACCATAATCATGTGATTCACCATTCTGTTTTTCCCAACTTAAAACTCCTATCAAGTACCATTGTCCTGTTTCATCTTTGACTGAATATGACCCACCAATCTCCCCGAAAAAAGCATCTGCCCCTCCAGTCGAATACCCAGCACAGAACATATTCTTGGTAAAGATATGGCTTCTTTTTCGAAATTGTCCTTTGCAAAATAGGTATACCTCGAACGGTATATAGGCTTCAGTTAAATGACCAGTGGCCCCTACCTCCCCTTCAGTAGGTACGCGCCACTTTGTTACACGACCCAAAGTGCCACGAGTAACTAACTCATAATATTTAGTGTCATTTGCCAAGCAAATAGGTTTAATATAGTCGGTATCACCTCGAAAAGGAGAAACTAGTTTGATCAGGGCGATGTCGTTATTTAATGTGCTGAGATCAAAATCCTCATGTTCGTATATTTCCTCGACCTCTATGAATTCTACGGGTGGTTCATTATGATCACCCACTCGAATAGAGAGATCTTGTTTAGCTGGTAAACCATCACCATGAAAACAGTTTGCGGCAGTTACAACCCACTGTCTATTTATTAGAGCGCCCCCACATATGATGTCACGTTCATGTTTGTACAAACGTGCAATCCATGGGGCAGATCCTTTAACGACATCCTTCACACCGTCGAATCGAACTCCCAAAGGAGTTACTTGAGATGAGCGCAGAGCTTCTTGAGATGTAACAGTCCCGCACTCTGAAAAAGAAAAAAAGACACACATTACCAGAACTTCATTTCACTGCTGCCCTAGCCAAACAAGGTTCTGAAGGGGGTGGGGGGGGGGCGAAATGGCTCCCAGGGGTGCGAAAATTTTTCAGGATGACCAAATGTGTAAAAATGTATTTAGTCAATGGCAACTTCAAACGTTCTTGGGGGCGAAAAAATTTTCAGGGGCTTTGCCTCCCTTGGCTACTGGCCTGTTGCTGTTCTAAGTTCCATTTATTTTGAAGGAAACAATTAAAGTATAGCATTTAGATAAAAGCATGTACGTTACAACGGTCGAAAAATGTTATTCATTGGCCCTTGGAAGTGTGTTTTGTCTTGAAATATAGCCAGTGAATTTTATACTTTAATCCTCAAACCACGAGTGTACGATAACATTTGATGTGAGACAGATAATGTATCAATTACCTTTTTTTGTTTACTTTCAAATTCAAATGCTTACATGACAAAGGAGAATGACACCGTTTCTCGACAAAGTTTTCTTAAAAGAAGTCGTGTTATAGGATACTTAATCACATTTACGTTTGGGCTGCCAGGCTATAGCCGTACGAGCCACTAGGTTTGGGGCCTGAACCATAGGCTGGATTTCGGGTAAAAGCTTTTCCTCGGGCAGATTTCTGGAAAGAAATCAGGCTAATTTCTGAGGCGATTCAGGCTTTTCTTGCAGTGGGCAAAAGCAGTTATCCCGAGGAAAACATCCCATATGCCGTCGGCTACAAACAGTCGCGTCAGTGTAAATAATTGTATTTTTTGGATGATAACAAAGGTAAACATAAAATGAACTGGTTTATAGAAATGGATGACTCAATATTTTCCTCAACATACGATCACCGTGGGGCTGAGTATTGTCTTCGAGTAATCGATAATTGCAATAAGGAGTCACCTCACCAGGAGTTTGTCCAGAATTTATCTGACGGGGTGGGGGAGGGGGCAAACTTAGCGACCAGGGACCAAGGGGCGAAACTCCGTTAAATCGTGGGCATTGAAATGGAGATATTAACTAACTTGAAATGAAAACTGAATGAATACTACAACAGTACACACACCAAAAACTTGACCTTTTTAATACAGACTACCGTGTATTAACGCCCGATTCGATGACACAGTTGACTTTTGGGAAGAGTACACAAGATTATGGTAGATGTAAGTGGTTATCTGAACACCTTGGAAACTAAATAAACACCATGAGAAATGGATAGATGTTAGGGGTGGGGACTTTAGAGATATTTCAAAAATAATTCCCAAAATGCCTCAATTTCGGTCAAAAATCAACATTTCAGGCCCAAAACACCCTCGCCAAACAAAAAATTATAATTTCACAACGAAAAGATTTGTTACATTCAAACGCCAATGTGTTCATTACGAGCATCCTTACATAGAAATACCAAAAAATATAAATGAATCTCGTAAGGTGAGTTAGAGAGGTTTGAAGATGCAAACAAATCTAATATTCCAAAATGCGTCAATTTTGGTCCAAAATGTACATTTCTTACCAAAAAATCTACTTAAAATATAAAAAATTATAACCCAAAACTCCCCTCCGACTTTTTCATTCCCCAAAATGTCCATTACGAGCTACCTAGTTACAAAGCCCAGACAGTTTATTCATTGATCAAAAGCCACTTACGTTCCACTGTGCACTGTGCCCTGTGCGCTGTGCATAGAACAGTGTACAGCAGGGGTCGGCAACCTACGGCCCGTGGGCGAAGTCCGGCCCGCCGGTGTCAAGAATCCGGCCCGCGGAAAGCAGTCAAAATCGCGTACAAAAAGAACAATGTGCAATACTGGCGAGAACGCCTAGCCACGCATTTCTGTTATACTTATTTCAACTATCAAATTCCCGTACCACCCTTCTGAGGCAGTTGCAGCAGGGATGCCATTCGTACAAAGAATTGTGGTGAGTTTAAGCCACTTCATAACACTACCGTACCATTACCCACACTGTCTCAACCCTGCAAAACCGTTTACATAGTTTGCTATGGCCTGCATCGCTTATTGACTTCGTAACAATGCTATTTCAACTACCGACCCCTTTGGCCCTCCGCTAATTCGCCAAATAGCAAGTTGGCCCGCGCCCCCGAAAGGTTGCCAACCCCTGGTGTACAGTATACAGGGTGTGCCTTGGAATACAAAAGTAAACAGACTGAAATAAGCATATCTTCCTCATTTTAGTTCCAATTTCCTGAAATTTGGTATCAAATGAAAGACAAAGGTATGCTTAACATTATCCCGCACCATAAAATAAAACATAATAGTGATCTGTAGGGGTATTCTATGGAAAATCGCTTATAACGTCATCTATTTGCATATTTGCATACATAATATAAAAATAAAAAAAAATTAAGTGTTCATTAAAATTTCCCATCTTTGATCTTTCTAATGATATACAGGTTCTTACACAAAATATTCTTCTAAATCAACCAAAAAATCCCTGAAAATATTCCCCCCTCTTAACACTGAATTACCTTATGGAATTGAGCTAGCAAGGTAAAAAATCTTTGACAGATGGTTTTGAATAAGTCCAAAAGTTGTTTCCTCTGTAACAAGTGGGGTACTCTTAGGTATAAATGTTATGCTATCAACCTAGGGGATGGGTCGGGGATCAATATTTTTAGGGAAGACTCAAAACTTCGAACAGGCGTGGTTGGAGATTGGCTTTTGAGAGTTATGGGGGAAGGTTCAATGTCAGGAGTTTACAGGATGTTCAGGTTTCAATGACCTTATAAAGTGCAAAATGTACCTACCAAGTGCGACCAGGGTTTCCTTTGAGGGGCACTTTTGGGTTCAATGGCAACACTTTCGTGGGGGACAAGGGAGAGAAGTCTCCGGGTCTCTTGAGGTATTTTCAAGTTCAAGGCATTATAATGGGTCATTTAATCGATCTTAAAATTGCGTTATATGTGCATTAAACATAACACAAATATCTCTTCACATTTTCACAACATCACTAATTAGAGCAGGGGGTGTTTTGCCTAACACCTCTCTGCTTAAATTCAGACTAATTTAAGAAAGTTGAGGCTTGTTTGTAGAAAGTATGAATGATGTTAAAATTTCACCCTGTTTTGTAACAATAATTCCAGTAAACTTGTTTTTACTTGAAGTGAAAATGGGTCATATTGGCTATTTACGATAGTTGTGCAGAAGCAAGCGGCAAGTAAGTACCATCACGTAAGATAATAAAGTAATATCCACGGTCTTTTCAATAGATGTTAAGCGAAGGACTATTTCTAAAAAGAAACCATCATGACGCTCTCTAGCCGGAGCGCCACCATTAGTTGGAGGGTAACATATCAAGAAACTTTTGCCCAAAATGCCTGCCCAAATCCCAGAAATAGCATTTTTCAGCTTCACCAGCATCTACGTCGCATCTAAATACCGTCCATTCTGAGACTTTTCAAAAACTGGTACTTGAAAGCAAATAAATTAGCAAATATTAAATAAATAAATCAAATATATCCACTAGACGAAGATGAAGAGAAAATAGGGCTGTGCATTATTTTATAAGCTCTATTTCTTATGACAGTTGTAATATTGAAAGAAACCATAAATGTTTTGATAAATAGGGAAGTTTTGGCGAATAAAGTAGAGAGGGGTTCTTGTGGTCAGGACGAAGCCGTCACAAAAGATCACACCTATGGACCAATAGCAGGGGTCCCAATGTAGGGTTCTCCTCCTGGATATTTTTCATAACTGAAAAATGGGCCCATTGTATGTAAGATGACTGGTTCTGAAAGCCTCATAAGATAATTAAGAGTAGGAAAATTTTAAGCATTTTCATCAGCAATAATGTAACAGCAGGTAGTGTCCAAGGACTCTCCGGACGGAGAGGGCATGCTTCCCGAAGAGCGACAAAAAGGAGAGGATGAAGAGGATGTGAAGGAGGTAATGATTGTCATGCAGTTAGTAACTTAGTTAGATGAGGTTTTACGGCTAATTTTGTAACCGATTGGTTTAAGTCGGGCCGGCCACGGCTTTTTTCCAGTTGTGGCTCACTGGCTTGTTTTCCCTACACCATTGTTTATGCTGAGCACCAAGCACAATGGCAGTTGGTTCCATTTTTAAAGTCTTTGGCATGACCCGGCCAGGATTCGAACCCCCGACCTTCCGTCTGCAAGTCGAATGCTCTAACCACTTGCAGCCGGAAGGTCAGGAGAACTATAAGGAGCACCATTTCATGACTTTATGATTTGCACAATATAGAATATGAACTGCATTAATTTATGGTTTAGTGTCTTTACTTACAATCCAACTTACTGAGATAAATATTAGCCTATATACGCGAAGAGCGACAAGTATTGGGGAGTACACAAAGAAAGCCTATAATCATTGAGAGTAACAGGAGATCAACAGGGGAAAAGTTACACAAAAAAGAGCTATGAACTAGGACTGCAATTACTTGCAACTACGCGTAATTTTAGTGCGTACTAGGGAAGTCCTTGCAGTCCAGATTGCTGTTGTGTCATATGTAAGCTCTGTTTGTTCTCACCATTGAACTAAAAAGTGAGAGGAATACAGCATAACTCTCAATCCAGTGCAATGGAGCAATTTCGCATTCAAGCATTACGAGATATATGTCTTGCTGCTTGCCAACTAAGAAGCCGGGATTGCTATGATTGAAATATACTCCAGGCTTTACAGTTCAATGGTAAAAGGCCGAATAATATTACATTGCGTTTTCCCCCACAGCTCTTTCATCGAGTTAACTTATAAACAAATTTCTTGTAGTCATGGTATCTGTTTTTGTTACATTGGTTTGTATTTAATAACGACCACATATCAACTAACTACTGTTGTTGGAAGGTCAGGCATAAATATCTGTACGAAGTAAGTTACGGCACGCACAGGATAGGCGTTCTAAGCCATGTAAGGCTGTAACAAAAGAATTCAGTAGTTGATTATAGTAAAGCCAACATACTACTGCGGCGCACTACAATAACGAGAGAAACGCAACAAAAATTAACAGCTCAAGGGGCGAACCGTCAATTTAAGGGTTCATTAAAGGGGCTTATTGAGTTGGTTCACAAAATTCATGATTTTTTTCACACCTGATGAGATTTACTCACATCTTGATGGTAAATGATCAAACTAACAGATTCTGCATATCTGACACACAACTGAAATGACAATATAAGTGTAATTACTGATTAAAATCATTTATTACAAATTCGTGACCAGACACTTTTTACAATTATGTAACAATCATATGCGATCTTTTTCCACAAAAACTACAATTTCTCACATTTTTGGTAACTGCAGGAAGTGAAACGTGAGTAATGAGGCTAATTAGAAGCATTGTCATGCAATGATTTCCTTCAAACTCGTCACAAAAATAATCGATGTCAGCTCAATGAGCCCCTTTAAATTAACCTACTCTACTGAGATAGTTTGGACTAGAAACAGATTACTTGGAATTTTCTCTTCTGATGGCAGATGGGCATTACATGAAGGTTGTGAGGTTTGGGTTACCGTTGGAGTGCAAGTCCAAAAAGGATCTTCTGGGGTCACATGTGCTGGGTGTGGCCCCAAGAGTTAGTGCGTTTAAACGATGACATTCCAAGTTACTTTGTTAAGCTTTACTTTAATCTTACAGTAGATAGCGCAAAATTTCTGATGTCCTTTTTAATGCAACTCTTATTACCAGCTTAGTTTGCTTACTTAATAAAAATGCATACTTATATTACCTTGGATAGCCTGGGATAGCAGTTTGTGAGGAAAAAGCGTGCATAGTAAAATATTCTATACCGCTTAGGCATTCCTGACATTTCAGAATAAGAAAGAGTGGCTTTAAAAATAACAAAATAAGTAAAAGCAATGAAAATCGAGTAGTACAAGGAGTGACACCACAAATCTTAGAGCAATCAACCATTTTCATTGCTTGAATAGGCTTCAACGTTTGACATGTCTCAGCACAAGAATACCCCGTGATGATGGGAGTTTCAACAATGAGACTCATTGTAGGTACACTATAACTTTTGTCTGAATGTAACAATCTCTTCGGCTACATTTTGGTAGTAGGCCTGGACAAACATTTCGAGACGAACTCGCCATTTGGCGAGTGGCATCAAAACTCATCTGATGCGTACTGTCTCGAAAGATGTTTTCTGATTTGCTGGTGGTATTGTGTTGCATCGATTGTATCCTTTGTTAAAGTTAGGAATTATTTAAGGATTAGGGTTAAGCGTTTAGCCAGTCAAAAAACTCTTTCGAGACAGTCCGCATTGGCTCTCAAAACTAAAATAATGTCAAAGTAACAAACCTCCAGTTGCTTGTTGTGTTGACATAGTGCTTCTGGTTGTTATTCGAAGATGTGTCGATGTTTCGTCTGTGGTGGTATCTTCCCTCATCGTCTGATCTATTGGTGTTGTTTCTTCTATTATTGTTTGTTAACAAATTAAACAAAACTTTGAATCTGTGCTCGCTCTATTCTCTATGTTAAAGGTATACATAAGTAATTCTTGAAAGTTTAAGTGGGAGGTTCTGTGGCACACTGCTGCTTTATTACTGCTTGATCGATCAATCAATCAATCAATCAATCAGTCAATACATCAATCAACACATCCATCAATCAATAAATCAATACATCAATAAATACATCAATCAATCAAAATCAATCAATCAATCAAACAACCAAGCAATCAGTCATCACATGTTCGACTTATGTTGGTGACCTGGTATGCAGGAGATCTGATACTATTTGCGACGTGAGCTCTCCCTCTAAACCACACCGTTTCCTACGAGGTTTTTTGAAAAGGTAACATCAACATCGGCAACAGTCAGGTACTGAAAACAAGCTGAATTTGACCAAATGGTCTCTACACCTAGTTACCAAAGCTTATAAATTTTGTCTTGATTGAGTTTCAGAAAGCTTCTAGGCAACCATCTTTTGCAAATTGGGAACAAATTTCTGCAGGTACTGAAACCATCTGTCTAAGGCATTCTCAGCGTTAGACGTACAGAATTATGAGTGACTTGTCGTTAGTGTAAATATGTAGGTGAAGCTCATGCTCGCTGACAATTGTTTTCTGAAACGTAACTTTTGAACAGCAAATGTGAGTACCTTAAAAATATGAGTATCTGAAAAGGTCATGAAGGGACCTGATACGCCAAATTTTAACTTTAAATGGAGGCTAATTGATATGTTTTCGTACAAGTCAAAATCCTTCACACTAGTATGGGTTGAACCTGGCAAGAGGACTTCCATGTATGCACAGATAATGCCCAAAACCACAGTGATCATAAATGTTTAATTTATCACACAAATCTCGTGAATCAAGAAGTTCTACTCTTGAAAAGGCAGATTTAGTTGAATAAAACTGCTTAAAAGTAGGCTGTAGTGACCATGAAATTCTGTCTCGGTTATTAATTTGATAAGCTGTGCACCAACGCGCTCCTGAAAGGGAGGCCCTGATTTAGGAAGGCCCGGGATCTTCATCGTATGATGGTGTATTGTATTTGTAATTTCATTGAATTGCACAGTTACAGCCTTCATCTAGAATAGTTCTAAACTGAATGAACTATCCAAGATCCCTTCTATCGTGGGGAAAGTCAGAATAAACTTTCACCATTCAAGACGGCAGAGGATAAAATTTCAGGACAGAATTGGCTCCTTGGAAGTTATCTCACGAGGATCGCCCCCATTGACAACAGTGGTTATACTTCAAGAGTGACAAAGATGAAACAATAAATATCTTTGCAAGTGCGATTGCGTGGGATAATTTGATTTATATGAACTTCATAAGAAGGTTCTTTTTAAACTTAAATACCAAACCTAAACTGTTTATCTATAAAATCAGCACTGCAACTATCTATACATACCATGTGTTGTTTCTGCTTGCGTTGACATCTCAGTGGTTTGTGAAAAGTCTGTTGTAGTCTGCTCCGTTTCAAGGGTGGACAGTTTGGTGTTCTTATCTTTATTATGGAGAAAATTGTGTAAGTTCAAATTTATTCTAAGTTTGACGTGTCTGCTTATTGATAATGTCGTCCCTAAAAGGTAACGCAACTTAATCCATTTATGACATGTTTTTCTATCCAAATGAAGACCCCGAAAAGTTCACAAAACCAGTAGAAAGTTTATATGTCAGTTTATCTTTTAGTCGGGTTTAATATTTATTCCAGCAGATTTTGCTTCATCGAGCACATTCATTCCAGCTATTTGTAATGCATAATGTGAAATTTAGCTTTCGTTACGTCAATAGCTTGTGGGTATCTACACGGTAGATGTAAAGTGATACGTGTTAAAGAAGCAATACGTTCGAACTTTACTGACATATTTACGATACGCTGCTTGAAAATGATCTGTACTTATCTGGCTAATAGAAAGGAACAAATATACAGGTAACCTCTTCGAAGAAGTTGACGGATATTATTGTCACAGTGGAAAAGCGGCCTAGTAGTAAACATTTTGATACGAAACTCACTGACAAAGCTATATTAGGAAGAACAGCTGTGCACAGAGCCCACTTTAAATGCAGTAAATATATTTTTTACAATATAGCTTTTATAATATGCATTGTCTCATACTTCTTATGTCAAACTTGCTGTGGAACACCGTCAACTCAACTGGAGTACGCAAAACTATGATATTTATGAAATAAAGGAAAAATTGTAACACAAAATATTAAGATCAGTTTTGATACTCAGGGTATCCTGCAGAAAACTGCGATAAAAGAAAGCACAGATGCTTGCTACATGTTTCAGGTAAACCTTGAAATACGTTTCAAAAAGTTTTACGAGTGTAAAGTCGCAGGATATGAGACATCTACTCCTTCACAGGGTATATAAAGAAAGTACCCTGCATAAAGCAGAACAAAATATTATGCATTTACGAAGTTACGAAGCCCATATACCTCTGAAAGTCCTACGAGCTAAACGATTTGTCAAACTTTGGCACTAGGCTGTACTGCATACTCCGTAACAATAAATCAAGCATTGGTAGAAACATCATTTAACATCGTGCTGATACATGTTACACGGATATCCTGTATGGATCATCTATACCTTTAAAGGGAAAATGTAGTCACTCAAATCAGAGTAAGTATGCCCCGTCACTCTAGCTCATGAATGGCCTATTTTGATCATGTGACAAAAGTTTTGCTTGTGAATTGTAAAATTCAGAGAGAAATTTTCCTTGCCTTATCTATTGTTTGAAATAGTTATGTTCAAAACATCTTCAGAGGTACTTGTAATGCAATAAGAAGAGATTTGCAAGAGTTTGCCGTTTTTTTTTCAAAGCAAATTTTGGGGCGACTTCCTATTGCCTTTTCCTGTAGACATGTCTTTCGCGCTGTTAGCATCTTTCAATCGCATCACCTGACATTTCTTAAGTCATTTTAAAAGGAGGACTAATTAACGCTCCCTTTCCTAACACTAATACTACCTTAATTTAACTTAGGGAGATACTGAATCAACGGGTTATATAGATAACATCTTAAGCCTTATCCTTTGTGAATACAATCATATTTACATCTACAGTGAATCCCAATTTAGATATATTTTGTCCTACAGAGACTATACGTCTTCACACAGTACATGGAATCAGTACAAAATAATTTAACAATTAGTTAATATCTAACCAAGAGACTAAGTTAAAGGGTGTAAATATCACAAGCTATAGCTGTGATAATCTAACTCTCCTGTAATGACATAACAGCGTTTAAAAGATATTTGTGTGAAGGACAACTACTTGAAAAAGGTTTACTTTGTTAACCATCTAGATATTATCTAATTTTTACAAAGTCCAAAGTTTTAAATTTACCAGAGTTTGTGACACCAAAGAACTGTTTGCTCTACTAAGTTACAGAGTGTAGAGTTTTAGAAAACCGGTTTTGTGACACCTTTAAAGAATTTTTTGCCACACTTATTAACACTTAACCTTTCCGAAATCTAAGTAGATGATTCAATAAATCTCACCTCCTGCAACCTTCCATGCAGCATTTGCAAGCAAAATGAACATCAGCAAAGAAGCTGTCCAGTACGCCTTGACGAATAAGTGGCAGGACTTAGTCATGTTGCAAACGATTGCAATAGTTGCCTCAAATTATAACCATAAAATACTATCATTGAAAAATGTTCATCCCTTATATTAACTTTAAAAATAACGAGTACGTTCCATTAACGTCCTTTCTTTTAACACATTTTCTCCTCGTGATCGATTGATACGGCAGGTATCAAGGTCGTTAAAATTGTTTGAACCCTGTTTGCTCAAAATTGGCAAGGCTATTCGTCTACAAACATCCTAAAATATATGCAAAAGTTTCATAATCTACCGAATTCGAAAGTTGTATTAAAGACAAAATATTTTATCTTGCAAGCAACTTTTGGTCAATTATGGTCGACTTTGTCCCAAGGTTCATAATTCACGATATCAAATTCTTAAAAAACACATTACCTTTGAAATGACATCCGCAATCGACATAGGAAAAGATCAACTTACATGTTTTTCATGATATCACCCATTACGCAAGATATTAAGCTACAGATTGATATCCGAGAAAAAAATCCAAAACAGTAATAACATCCCTTTGTTGAAAAAGTTGTTTTCTTTGCAAAGACACAGAGGAACAGTTAATCCACAGATTTGTGGTTGTTGGAGTCTATTATATCGGGTTCAGGAAAGTAGGGAGGGAAAAGAAAAGGTAGGCAAATGATCTCAAAAGTTGGATAAGTGTAACATGTGTATCGATTTATTTCTGAGTAAATTTAGGACCTTATGGTTTTTTGGCTGAGAGCCAAGTGTCAACTAAGTTCAACTTTTGTCACAACTAAATGTAAGACAGCATCCCTTAAGACATGCCCTTCTACGATAATCTCTTAGTGAGTAGTAGGTCAAGTTGGCTCTTTCAACTGTTTTAAATATAATCCTTTAAAAGGTCGCAGGACAAACTTAGTCAAGTGCCAGTTATCGATGTTCTCCATGCTTGACTTGTGATTGAAACTTACAAGACGTGGCAATCTTGTCTTCACAAAAAGCTGTTTAAAGGAAATTTCCCGTTTCAGTTTATATCGAATTATTCTTAGTTGTCCAAGTTAATTCCCCTTGTTTTCCTTTACCCTCAAAGATATTTTAAATGGACTACGCTCCACTGAAATCAGAACAGCACGTGGGCTGAAGCCCCCATCTTGGTAGCGTCCAAGATAAAAACGTAAGGTTGTTTATGTGTATTTGCAATTTTTCCTCTCAGATATATGACCAGTTTTTGAGGAAAAGGCCCCTTTAACAGGCTTTCAAGTGGGGGACTTCAGAGGCATTTGTCGTTCGCTTGGGGACATGCCAATATATGACAAAACATGGCAATGAAAATAAACCTGGGTGTCTCACATGAGGGAATAGAAGTTTAGGGGAGGATATGACTTGACACCACATTTAGTAAAATATCAAATAAAAATGCCCAAACTATGAAGGCTTAACGTAATTTTACAGAATTTCCGATTGCGTTTAGTACGTCCTACTGACCATACCGATTATTGCATTTACCGAGTTGTGCATTTGTAACAATTATTACCTCGCTCACAGTAGAGCTTTTAAACGAGAAGGGGTTTGTCTGTAAACATATCACAAGGTGCTTGGGCTTCTTCTTAGATCCACTCCCACCCTGCTAAATATATCTCACATAATTCTTGTTTCTAACTGTTTTGCATTATTAAGACAATTTACCTGCTTTCAGGTTATATCACGAGAATTGCCCTGTTAATTCGGCAGACACTAAACTTGCATTTCGAATTAGTGGTACTCAACGGTTCCTGTGAATTAGGCCTAATATTTTTTGGTTTGGATGTCGCTCGGATAATACCACGGAACTTTTCCTGAATATGTAAACGTTCTTTGGTGTATATGTCCGTTTATTTAGTTTACCTGTTCTTCTCTCCAAACAAAACAACAGTGGTATCCTTCCTGGTGGCCAGCTATCAAAAACTTGTTTGCGGACTTATCTCTTGAAATTCTGCTTTACGCTCTTACCCTCTCAATAGCATAGCTATCATAATATGGGCAACTTATACTTGGAATAAGTTGTCAGCTAGACGAAGTTACTTCAGAAAATATCTAAAAACCTCTCATTTATGTTTTTAGGAAAAAATTCATTAAACATTTATAAACGGTTGTCATGTACATTTTCGGACATGAAGGTTGGACTCCTCTTTTAGTGGTGTATAGATTGTTTGACATTTTCTGTTACCTTGGGTGCGTTTTAGTCGACTGTTAGTAGGCGTGGCCTAGTTCTAACAGAACTAACAACCAGTTGAGGCTGTTAGATCTGTTAGATGGTTACCATGGCGAATGCTTCATTCGGGTGACGTCACAATAGACCTGTCAATCAAAAACTAACACTAACAGTTGACAAAAACGCACCCTTCTTAGCTTTAAAGTCATTGCATATAGACAGGTGACAAGAATGTGAAGAACATGAGAGAGCATGCGTAGAGAATGATAAATCACTATATTTAAACTGTCCTCAACCATAAATTTGTAAGCTAAAATCTTCAGATTTTTTTTAACACATGTGCTTGCAATAACATCAGGCTTCTAAATTGTCACAGAGATTTCAGTGAGATTAAGCGGACTATATTTGCCAACCGTTGATAAATATTCAATATCTTCTAGGACAAATAACACGTTCTAGTTAGTAAAATAAAGGTAGGCCCGCACATTGCACTATCTGACGTCACATGCGTAGTCGGTGAACCTCTTATAACGTCAGTTGAACGTGCAAGAGAATACCCTCGGATTGTGGCTCTGATGATCCGTTTTTGGAGGCGTCAAGACTTCCTTAGAACAAAGTGTCAAACTCATTCAAAATCGTGCTAGTTTAAAGGTTCTTTTTGACAATTTTCGCTTTCAGAATTCCCCCTTAAGGTGGGAAAGGACTTAAATATTTAGCCCTTATGTTAACGTCAGAGATTCCGCGAAGGAATTTTCAGTGAATATCTAACCTACGTCCCATTTTCCAAAGAAAAGGGAAGCATAAATCAAGTGAAGTAAGGGTAGGCGGTGCACTATCTGACGTCACATGGGTATAGTCGATGAACCTTGCACATTCGAAAGTCACAGAGATCAAACCTTCAACCTCCTGCACATAATCTACAATGCCATTCAAGTCTTTCGTATGAAATCACAATTGATGATTTCGGGGCAGTGGCGTAGCCAGACTTTTCAATTCGGGGGGGGGGCAGGGGGCGAAGGGTATGACTGGTGGGGCAGACTTAGCTGATACTATAGGACTATCTAAGCGGAG
>WURT03476625.1:0-22074 GCA_009936505.3 Holothuria glaberrima | reverse complement strand
ATGATGAACTCAGTTTTGGAATCGTTCAGTTTCAATTTATGAGCAACCATCCAATCTCTAATGGCAGAGATACACTTATGCATGAGATTGAAAGCATAGACCTCCGTGGTATTATAATTATGCGGTCGTAAGCTGTGAATCAACTGAGTATCATCAGTAAAAGGAAAACCTGTATCAAAATAAGTAGAAATGACTTTGAATAAAGATGCAGTGCACAGCGTAAAACACAACGGACCTAGACAACAGCCTGCAGAACTCCACACTCGACAGGGATTTCATCGGAATATACACCATCAAGTGAGACAATCTGTGACCTGTTTCCGAGGTAACTGATAAACCAGTTGAGAGCAGTGTTTTAAATACCAAAAAGATATTCCAAAATATTTACCAAAATAGAATGATCAACCGTATAAAAGGCGGTACTGAGGTCCAAAAGTACCATAAGCACAACCCTTTGTTCGTCAATAGACTGCATAAATTCTGAATGAATTTTGAGTAGAGCAGTCTCAGTGCAATAGTGCTGTCTATAAACAGACTGAAATACAGGTAAATGACAATGTCGGTAACAATCTAGCAAGACTTAGTTCGCAACAACTTTCTCCACAAGCTTCGAGATAAATTGAAGGTAACTCACCCGTCTAAGATTATTCAATTCCGGTGGAAGTGTAGGTTTCTTAAGAAGAGGGAGAACTACAGCTCTCTTCCAAGACCACAAGAACTCACCAGTTGTAAGGGATAAGTTTATAAGCCTAGTTATGGACCGCAAAAGAGTAGCACACACCGACTTAACAATCTTTGTAGGAACAGGATCTAAGTCACAACTGGTCGACGAACTGTTTTGAAGCAACTTCAAGACATACGATTTTGACATACGAAGTTGAAGTGCTGCAAACCTCATTGGCCAGTTGAGACTGATCCATATGAGGAGGGAGAGATGTACCCTATTCTTACTATGGAGTGACTTAACAAATCCATGTTAACAGTTGCTGGAGCGGACATCTGACACGAGAGGATTGTTTTGTAAAACTAAGTCTTAAATGCAAGGCTCCTCTATTCAACTGATGTTTGTCATAAAAAGCGGCAGAAGGGCAAGATTACTAGGTGAAAATTTGGAAGTCAAGGGGAACATCGCTTACAGATGGAAACCTCCTGATTTAGTCCGGTGTAGTATCTAGGCCCTTAGCCAGACAAGACACTGAAGGGGGAATACCGCTTCCAGGGGGGGAAATATTTTCTAAGGGTGAAAGAGGCACTAATATGAATAAATCAATATTAATGTTTTGTTTAATAGGGGAGGCGATTTTTTTACAAAGACGCCGCCCCCTGCTTCCTGGCTACGTGCTTTGTAATATCTCCTTTACCTCCACCCAGACTACCGGACGCCCCTGTCGAAATCAAGAGTCATATTGAATGATCTTCGATATTATTCGTACTCGAGGATAATTTTAGGGGCAACAAGGACCAATTTGGAGAATGAAAACTTAGGTCAATATTAAGCGTTTGATGGCCCAGTACATTACTTTGATTAGGGGTCTCGACTATTCTTAAGAGGACCAGGCCTCTTTTTACAGCTCTAGGGGTCCACCGATGAATTATTGCTACTTTGAGAATTTTCCCTTCAAAATTTAGTTTTCCCCTCTCGCCTAGAACCTAAGAATCTTTAGATTCGTCCTTAGGCCCTATAGGAGTATAACCTAGGCTATGCTGTAAGTCACAGTTTCAAACCTGTCTGTGTATATAACCTTTTACCCACGTACTAGGCCACGTGTTTGCGCTTCTTTAGTCTCTTGGGGGCCCTCCCAGTAAGATATAGGGAAAAAATGTTAATCTTTTTTAATTAGAGAAGGGTAATTATCTTGCCTCGAAACTGATGCGATCACATTTTGTTTGACAGAAAAAGTGTAAATGATATGGAAAGGGTGGGTTAAAAGAAGTAAAAAATCGAAATGGACCCTACCTTTCCATTTGATTCCGTCGGACCTGGCGCTCCCCCTGCCTTTATGACAGCTCTCCCACACTCTAAAAAACAAAAGAGTGAAATTCACTCCAAAAGAGTGAATTAAGAGTGAATTAAGGGACAACTCCTAGGAAAGAGTGAATTTCACTCGGAGAGGAGTGAACATTCACTCCAAATAGAGCGATATTTCACTCTATGTGTATGAATTGTCGCTCTATTTGGAGTGAATTTTCACTCCTCTCCGAGTGAAACTCACTCTTCCTTAGGAGTGGTCCCTTAATTCACTCTTTTGGAGTGAATTTCACTCTTTTGTTTTTTAGAGTGCACTGACCCACCTCCTGTTTATGCCTCAGATGTAAGGGTTTTTAAACATCAGAACAGACTTGAAATTGAATGGCCGTTGCCGTTGTGTTAAGGCTATTTTCCTGGGTTTTGGGCCGTTTTGGTCCAGTTGCAGAAAGAGGAACAAACCTTGGTCTGTCACTGCCCATTACCTGTTTCCGACGCCCATGAAAAGAGCCAGTCGGCCCTTACATCAAAATAACTGTATTAAAAGCATGCCTCCAGTAGCAGTTATATTTGCAAACTTATTTATTGGCATATCAAATGTTTTAAGTAGACGACAATAATACCGGGATTCCAGAGATTGTTTCGTGGAGGAATTTGCCAGAAGATTTAAATTCAGTGACTTATAAAAATGCAAAAAATGTGTCTGTTTTAGGAGGTTAAAACCTTATCTCAATAGCATCATAGCGTTTGGAAGATCCTAATTTTCAAGGAAATGTTATGTTGTCTAGAGATACAGCGTAAACGCGAAATATGTAATGTCATCGCGGCTTTGTATTTAAAAATTTTCTAAACCATACCCTACATATGGTCTAGTTTTATGCTAGGTCTAAATGGAAAAATAGGATACACAGTTAAACAAAATATAACAAAGCAAAAGGGAATCTTGAATCTGAGGCAATTCGCCCACTTTACATTTCATTCTGTGACTTTGATGGGAACTGAAAGTATTTTCGACGAAAGTAACCAATCTTTAAAATGAGATTTTCTGAGTTCAGAGAAGAGTTTTGCTACAGGGTTTAAAGGACATGGATTGGAATTTTTCCACATGAGACCCTTGTGAAATTCCACTGGCATATGCCATTAAGCCTTGCAACCATCCATAATTTTCAGATAATGCTGACCACGTATCATTTTAAAATCTTTCACACAAGGCCTACTGCAACTATTATTGCCTCTATACGTGTAAATAACGAAACATACGAATGAAAAGGAACACCCTAGAGCACTTTTCTCAGAGCCGACGTGACATTAGTTTGGTTTGAAATAGCATCCCAAATATCTGCGTGAATCCAAATCGTGAATGGTCATACAAGGGTAGCTTTAAAACAATATCCACTTTTTTAAGATATCCAAATAGTATACCCGTTCGATATGTATGATATTACTTGAATGACAATGTCCAACTGTTACGTCTCCGACTGTTAGACCTGTGACTTTTTTGCTGGATACAAACATTGTGTTCACTACTTGGGCAATAAAGTGCCTTATCTCAGCTATTTAAATGTTGACAAACATTTTGAGCTTTGGTAATAAAACTTACGGTTTCAGCACTTTGCATTTTATGTAACTGAAAATGAACTTTCATGCCTAAAATAAACGATTAGATGTCCTAGTAACTGGCAGAGCCGATATCCGTGAAGGGCCTCAACCTAGAGCTTTTTCTGTGGAAACAAACACGTACAGAAGGACAAGTGACGTTTTTGAGAGATGGTGGAAAATGGGAGGAAATCATCGGTGTTAATGGCAACTTGGGTAAAACTTAAAATTTCTCATTGCAATATTTGGTCGATATTGTTTCCTTTTCTACGTTGAAGACATCGTTTAGTACCACTGAGCAGAGTACGTATCACGGTGAAACGAGAAAAGATAAAATTAAAGCAAAATGCGATGCGCAAGGTAAAATTTTCTTCCAGATCTAGCCAACCATTCTTATCATTCCTGTGTAAAAATGGTGTCATCCGAGTTGTGTCCACAGGGTCTGAAGGTTAGACTTGGCATAATTGCTCAAATGTATAAGCAGGCCGACCCATAACAAACTAGAAGCAATAGCTTCTGGTTTAGGAATTGAAGACAGGATATCACCCAGGGATGAAACCCAAGCTTTCATAGCACTTCAAGATGACAGCGAATGTCAGTAATAAGCCCACATGCCGGCCAGTCAACCCCGCAAATCAGAGATGGGGAAATTAAGCAAGGTGATCCTGCAAAGTGTTAACGCTACCATTCGGGAAACCAAAAGTAAACCAACGGAGAAGCACGGGTGACATCTGAGCTTTCAATTACTTAGAAAATAAACAAAATCTTTCCTTTCCTTTGACATTATGGATTTCTATCCATCGACCTACAGGACCTTACTGAATGAAGCAGTGTCAAAGGCAAAACCATCCCCCAGACTATCACCAACCGGTATTAATGTCATCCTCTAGCCTGAAAATCCCTGCTGTTCGATGAGGGCAAACCATGGAAGAAACGTGAAATCAGTCACTGTTTCGACGTAACCACGGGAAGCTATGATGGTTCGGATATATGCAAGCTCGTCGGCCTATGTGTCCTAGCCCTCGTAAACCAGAAATTCCTAAACGGAAACACTGGCATCTATTGTGACAAATGCCTCGAAGCTTTTGAGACACAGTCAAAAGGGAAGCCTACAACCTCAGGAAAATATTTAAAAAGACATTCAAATCATTTGGGCTTAAAATTACTATTTCATCCAACTTCAAAGTCGTAGACACGGAAGCTCCAGTTGGTAATGATGGGTACATTCCATACTTAGTATGTAGATTTGTCACATTTAGAGGAAAATCCAACATTTTAGAGGAGGTCGAGGTCATTTGAAGTCAGCAGGGAGAAAAAAAACGGAAAACAGAAAACCTTGCTTACACAATGTGTCAGGATATGCATGATATGCATGCATGATGTTTTACTTATTATATAGATTTGTCAAAATATGCTATAGTTTTTGGTCGACGTTAAAATTCACCGTTTGTGACTAGAGTTAAAAATATGAAACTTTGTGAACTTCCAGTAAACACGATATCCAAACCATAGAAGCAAACAAGGAGCTCTTATGAAGCGGGAGTATGCCTAACTAGTAACGAAACTTATTGTTTTTGGTTTAGGTCAGAGGTCATGCAAGTCCAATGGAGAACCCTATAGTTTCTGGTGAACGTTAGAACTCATCTGAGGTCATCAAGGGTAAAACAATGAAAACATTAAAACAGCTTTTAAACACGGTATCTAAAAAAAGAGAAACATCAAAGAATATATAAATATATATATATATATATACATTACATGTGGATGCCTTGTATCAAGTAGAACTCTGTTGCCTTTCCGCAAGGTCAGAGTTTATGCAAGTCCATACGATCTTACAGTTAGCATCTGAATTTTCCACATTTAGTTCACGAAGCCTCTCACTTTTTGGGGGGAGTCAAAAGGCATTTTAGGTCACGAGTAGTCAATTTGTGAAATCACATTACCACAGTTCTTCAAGATGGGTAATCTTAATGGATCTCATACTTATTATGCAGACGCATTAAGTTGAATTCAATACCCATATTGTGTTTCATAGAGGTAAACAAAATTCTCTGTCACCAGAAGTCAAATTGTCAAAACTCGTGAACATGATATTTCGAGAAGTTAAAATTTAAGGAATCCCTCACTTAAAATGCACATGTTCCATATTTTCAAGACGTTTAATACTTTCAGTGGCGTTAAAGGTGAAGTTGTCAGAGGTCAAAATTGAGAAAAGATTGTTAATATCATTAACCAAGCAGGATACTCTTGAGGCATCTCACAATTTTCATGTAGATGATCTGCACTTACATAAAAAACCTATAGTGAGTAGTTCATGTCAAAGATTGTTTGAGGTTACCAGAAGTCAATAGTTAAATGATAAAAGCCTAATATGTTTCATGCACTGTAAATAACACATGCCCAAGGATTGCATACTGCTGACGCTCGGCTTTTGATTTCTGTGGCCATCATTAATTTTTAATTCCTTGCCGAATCCGAAAGGAATCTATGCAATCACTCGAGTGTATGTATATGTGTGTATGTATGTGTGTTTGTGATGCTTGGCTTGTAAGCACGATATCTCTTGAGATAGCAATGATGGATAATTTTCATACTAGAAATATGGAGTTATATTAAGAGAAAGATCACTATTGTTTTGGGAGGTCAAAGGTCATGAGAGGTCAAGAGGTGTCAAAAACCAAAAACTTTGTTAAAAAGATTTCTCTTGGTAAAAAGCTTGAAAGCGTTTCATATTTGGCACCTGGATGCGTTATAGTCCGAAGATACATCCTAGTCGTTTTGGTAAAGGTCAAAGGTTATCTGAGGTCACCAGAGATGAAAATACGAAATTCTTAAGAATTGCTTGTAAATATGATATATCAAGATAATAATGATGGACAATTTCTTGTACTTGGTATAAAAAATATACTTTACCTCAATTTGTTTGACAGTGTCGATTTCTTCATCTGTGAAACGTGCATCAGTCCTGCAAACAAGAAGGAAGGCGTGAACACCTTCCGAGACCTGCATTGCAGTTTTAGCAATCTCCGTCAAAGTGGCCTCATTTTTAACACCTCCTTTAGCTGTGTCAAATAGACCTGGGTATCAATAACGTTCATTAGCAATGGTTTCTCATTATAGCGGGCCATTTCAGTTGTTTCAGTACACGAATCCCAGTCGTCACCTTCTTTAAACTTTTTGCATCCTAAAAGCGTATTACCAGTAGCACTTTTCCCATTACCAGTTTTACCAACCAGCACTACGTTGATGTTGAAGTTTGGGAGATCCTCGAACTCATATTTCAAAGGGTGATTGTGAGTCAGTTTCATGCAATACATATTTGCGATGTCTTGGCGATCGGCATCTAAAAAAGCATTGTCACGAAGGAAAAATTGGTAATATTTGTGGATAAGTTAACTAGTACATTTGATTAATACGAAGCTCTAGATAGGACATGGAAAAAACTTCTTTTTACGTACGTAGGTAATAATTATTTGGTAAGAACGTAGTATTATTACGTACGTACGTGATATTATTACGTACGTACGTACGTAATAATAATTACGTACGAACGTAGCATTATTACGTACGAAGGTGATATTATCACGTACGTACGTAATAATTATCACATTCGTAGGTCGTCACGGCCGTGGTACTGGCTATGTACGAACGCAGATACATAGAGCACTATGTTAACCGGCTCACTTATTATGAAGGGTTTTAAAGGGATTAACTTGGAAACTTCAATTGTCTCCTAAAGGCCTACATACAACAACAAGGTGGTGAACCGCAGGAAATTACTAGGGTGTGAAATACTGTCTATGCAGATTGGCAGCACTATTATATGCTCACGAAGTGTTGGTAGTTACTGTATGCACCCTTGCCTAGCCTAAACTCAGTACGGAGCGCCTGTGCATCAAGCTCACTTGAAGTTCCATTCAAGTTAAGACAGTGAAGGATTGTGTTATGGTTTGCATTGGGCTACATATATCCACTCATCTGCCCAGTAGGACTTCATGTTGGAAATATCCCTTACAATTAGCGAAGTGATTCTCAAACTGTCTGAGAGTGAGGTCTAAAATGCGTTACAATGGGCGGAGGCCGAGGGCTGCAAGGGATGATCTCAGGATTAAAGACAGGACACTCTCGCGAAGGCGAAATTCATTCGTAAGAGGTCTCTCGGCTGTATCTCTCTGTGTGAGGGTTGCTTCGTAGAAGAGCCGGGACGTGGCAGTGTGCGGCTGTCACCGACCCGACAGCTACGCGATTTTAGTGTATAGTCTATGAGAAAGCGTTGTGAAATCAAGTGACAGAGCAGAAAACAAAATGGCAGCCCCCATGTGGACGGAAGATCAAGAGATGAAATTACTGGAGCTTTGACAGTCAGTACCCTGTCTTCATGACGCCTCTTTATCCACTGCCCTATTTCTCTTTTCGGCTAAATTTCACTGTAAAAGTCTCCATCTAAAGCATGGGTAAAGCACTAAAGCAACAACAAACGCCAACGTATACGCAACGATTAGTTTGTGATACCTGCCATTTTGTTTCGAGACGCGGGAACAATCATGAGTTTGCAGGTCGCAGTCGGGTTCGTGTATAGTGTACTTGCGGCTAGATCCGACTGCAACCCGACGCAACTGGTCCCAACTGCATGCAACTCGACGAGAAGTCGCGTTCTGTTACATCTGATGGCAGTCGGATCGGTGCAGTGTGCGTCCGCCTTAAGCAATCTAGTACCACTAGAGAAGAAACTTAAAATGAGTCAAGTAGTGACTTCAAAATAAATGATTTTACATGCATGTCAGCGTGGATTATTGCCCCTTAGTTTAAATTTGCCAGGTTTTTTATTTGTCGAATATGATTTTTTCCAAAACGTAATATCAATTCAGGGGCCGCCCCGACAGTGTCCAGGGGCTGCGTTTGAGAATCACTGTATTAGTGCATCGAAAGTGCATGCACAGCGGCGGATACAAGGCCTCGCCTGGGAAATTTGGAAAAAGAAGCCTTGTTATGTAATATGGTAGGCTTTGGCTTTCGGGCGCCTTAAAATTGTAGAATGAATATTTTCCTGCATTTTAATTAGTGGTAAACCGAGAAAAAATGGTGGGTAATGCTCACTGAGACAAGGCTACCTCGGCTTAGTGCAGGAGCGAAGCGCGCACGAAAGTAAGTATTATAACTGGAAGGTAGTTGTCTCGACATTAATTCCTACTGAGTAGCATGGGTGGTTTTATGTGGCCTAATGCAAACGATAACTAAATCCGTCAGTCACGCTGACACCCTTACACCCTAATCAGTATATTGTCAGTCTGAGTTGGGTAAAATTGTTATTTTTATTTCTGTGGTCTGCTTAGTGTCCATGTAATGCCATTTACAAATAATATGATAACCCATGTTCCCTTTTGGAATCGCACTGGGGATTGTCTTTGGACCCCACCAGGGGCCCTTTGAAAGGTCCCTGCGCCGAAACGCCTTCAGGAGATCACTCTGTGTCACCACGACTCCTTCAGCGAGGCTCAGTTCTTCATGCTGGTGTGCCTCGTGGAACATTTTGCCACCGAACGCACCACTGCGCAGAAGAAAAGTGACTACTATTTCTTTTTCTTAGCCATTGGCTTAACTTGATTGAAACTTTCAGATATTTTGACCCCAGGCTCTCGGTACTAGCAGGCTGGTGGTATTAGATAGCGTACACCTTTGGCACATACTTACTAGCGCGCGGTACAAGTATAGGCTAGCCAAGGGTATACAGTACCCGCTTAGCCTATACTCTTGGTCAGCCTATACTAATACCGAGGGCCTGTGAGTTAAACAACCTAAAAGGAGAGTATTTAACACCCTAGTAATTTCTGCGGTCAAACACCTTTTTTTTTGTATGAAGGTCAATTAGTGCACAATTAACGTGTCCAGAACAATTTACCCTTAGATGAATCCTTTCGTAATAAATGGGCCTATTGCCATAGCGCTGTATCTACATTCGTATAAGAGTCACGTACATAAGCGATAATTGTTACGTACGTACTTAATAATTATTATCACGTACGTCCGTAATAATTATTGTCACGTACGTTTGTAATAAGTATTATCACGTACGTACGTAATAATTATCATCACCTACGTACGTTACGTTATTATTATTTTTTTTTAGAGCTTCGTACGAAGCTCCACTTGTTTGATATGCCCGATTCGGTAAAGACGACGACCGACTGTCGGATGGTAAACGGGTTGGAAATAATATTTTGTGCACCCTGAACCAACCTGACTGCAACCAGACTGGCTTTCAGTCGAGTCGCAGTCGGGTCAGTGCAGTTTGCGCTGCCCTTACCTGCCAGGCTGTAGGGCATATTTCTTGTTAAGTCATACCTACCCAAGATTGGGTATTTTGTTTCGTGTCCCATGTTGGTGACAATCATATTTTATACAAGGCGGCATCATAGTTATGTGTATATTAACTATGATGATATTTAGCCTACGCAGTGGTGAATTACAGAGTGTGTGTATGTGTAGTTTGAAGCAAGAATATACGCCTTAATTGCTGCGTGGAGTAGTTGTACAATTCAAGAACGTATCTGTTAAACGTGTGTTGATTGATCACTGAAGTTATAATCTCTGCAAGTCACCTTACTTGTAGAAACTAAATCAACTGATCGAATGTAATTGCTGCGTGGCATCACCTAACAATGCGTTTGTGACGTTTTACACGCGCTCCCTCTTTCCACAACTCTGATACAAAAAATAGAATCATTGCATCAACTTTAAGGGTTTCTTTTCGAAATTCTGGAATGCGCCCCTTGGCCTCATCCCTTCTTCTCTGTCTGACCAGAAATCTGTAATCGAGAACAACTGTTCGAGAGCTTACTAGTCACTAGCGTAGGATAAGTGCAACCGTATCATCCGTAAACAGGGCCTGCTTGTCGCAACATTCTTATCGTGGGATGGCAAATGTCTGTCGTGTATCGTATACCTCTGCATGAAAAACATCGAAATGATCATACTAGAACTCAAGCATGCTAGAAACAGAATTTTAGACAGGGGGTAGGGGGAGAGAAATGACCTTCCGCCGGGAAGACTTCCCCTCAGGGAAATGCCAGCTTCGTTGGGGGCCTAAAATGTATGATAAAGTAAGTAATCCTCCGACAAGGACCAGCCAACAAACGAGTTTCTTCAATTTGCTCTTAAGAAGGGCAGACTCTTAATAAAATTTTAGAATTTTCAATTTGTCTTCAAAGAGAATGCCCAAAGTTTTCGGCGCCCTTCGCGCGCTTAAATTTTCGTACTGCCCATCCTTTCGGCAACCCGTCCATTTTTCGGGGCTTTCCATTTTCCCCTCCCGTTGGGGAGATAATCCACTCTCTCGGGAAAATCCTTTCGCCACAACAAACTGTTGAAACAAATTTGTGGTTCAAAGTGCGAGGTCCAGCCATTTACAGCGTCTGGAAAGCCATGGTCGGTCTGAGGTCTGACTCGACCCGTAGGACGCTTTAAGGTTTCAGGTTGCCCTCTTAAAGAATTTCTTAAGAAAAATTCGTTTCTTTAAAACTCTGCCACTATTTGCCACAGGTACAGCTGAGAGACCTCTTACGTGTGAATTTCGCCTTTGCGAGAGTGTCCTCTCCTTAATCCTGAGATCATCCCTTGCAGCCCTCGGCCTCAGCCCATTATAACGCATTTTGGCCCATACCCTCAGACAGTTTGAGAATCACTTCGGTAATTGTAAGGGTTGTTTCCAACATGAAGTCCTACTGGGCAGATGAATGGATTTATATAGCCCAATGCAAACCATAACATAATCCGTCAGATACACTGAAACCCCCACCCCGAATCAGTTTATTGTCAGTCCAAATTAGGTAAAGATGTGAATATTGTTTTGTGGTTTGCTTAGTTTCCATGAAATGCGATTTGCAGATAACAAAATTAGCCGGAGCCTCGGGGGACTTACCCCTTGAACCCTCACCACGGTCTTTTCCTTGGACCCCACCAGGACCATACGAAGGGCCCTGGGCCCAACGCCTTCATGGGAAGGGACCACTTTGTATTACCACGACTCCTTCAAGGTGGCCCAGTCCCCCATGTTGGTGTGTCCCTTCGGTGGAACATTATGCCACCCAGTGCCACCACTTCGAAAAGTTTGGCGACACCTCGGAGCTGAAGGTACCTGACCGCTTCATTTTTTAGGGACTGATGTCTCAAAGGGCCCTTTGTTGTTAGTCAATGGCTTAATTTGAATGGACCTTCAAGAGAGTTTGATTCACAGGCGCTCCGTACTAAGTATAGGCTGGGCAAGGGTGCGTATGGTATCTGCAAACACTTCGCCAGCATATACTAGTACCGTCAATCTACATGGACAGTATTTCACAACGTAGTAATTTCCGGCGGTTCACCACCTTGTTGTTGTTGTATGTAGGCCTTTAGTGCACAATTAACGTTTCCACGTTAATCCCTTAAAACCCTTCATAATAAGCGGGGCGATTACCATAGTGTTGTATCTGCGTTCGTGCATAGCAAGTACCACGACCAAAGAACGTAATTATTACGTACGTACGTTATAATACGTAAGTACGTACGTAATAATTATCACGTACGTAGTACATACGTAATAAAAAAAATTTCACCATGTCCTATCTAGAGCTTCGTTGATTAACCATTATCCGTATTGCTAATTTCTTTATATCCAGTTTTGACCCATACCACATTTTCGTCCTCATTGAGGGCTTTCACTTAGGTCAAAACGTCAATTTCACCGACCCACATGTTGTAATTGGGGGCAAAAGGGATATTAAGAAACTTTAAGTAAGCCTAGATTAGTTTTAATTTTAGATACACCAGGATGCTCCGATAGATACGGCAGTTATAGACAAGTTCAAAAATGTTTTTTCTTCTTTACGGAAGAAGCATGAAAATAATTTGGAAGTATTCTTTTTGGGATTCATTGTTTGCTTTTACATGGTCAACGATTGGTAAAGTCTACGTTAAGTTTTCAAGTAAACTGTCCAAAGTTTTAACTACAATATAGGCTACAAAAATTGGTAAACCTTTGACAGATACAATGAAAATTCAATAGGGAAACCTCCGAAAAGTTAGGTCAATATGTAAAGAATTTGGACCTTTAAACGTAAGCTCAGATAAAGTTACAGGCTAACATCTTTTAACGTCACTTCTGTTTACATAGTTTAGTAACTAAAACATACTTTGTTGTAGTGTACTATCACTGGTCCTCTTTAATGAGGAGCTGAATACCCATATCCCCCGTTAAATTCTTGCCATTCGTATTATACTAAACTTACTAACAATCATAAGCCTGCGCGATATCCGTGTTAGAGACCCTGAGCCTCTTTACCCGAAAAAAATTTGTGTTGCCAGAAAGTAATCTCGATTGGTTTTCAGAACTCTGCCCAAATATAGAGTTTGTTCGAACTCTGAAGCTGTAGTTGCCCCCAAACTCTGTGCACTGGAGTAGACAGGGGGCACAAGGGAGCCATGTCCCTTTCCCTTTTTCATCACAGCCCAAAAAATACGACAGTAAAAAGTACGTACGTCGGCCTGGCCTAGGCTGGCCCTAGGCACTTCTAGGGTCATACTGTATGAATGATAAACATTTTCCAGGGTACGTTTCTGTATGCCTGGTGCCGTCCAACGGTGCACGCACGGGACACACATGCACCACATCGATACAGTACTATAGCCAACCCAATATCGATAGTTGATCGATCGATCGCCCACATTCATCAATCAAATGTCACAGTATTGATGTATCATAATTACTTACATGCAATGTTCAATACCACAAATATAGCAATGGAGTAGTGATCTAGTGAAGGAAATATGAAATGAAAAAAATCAAGTAAAATTTTTTCACTTCAGGGAAATTATCTAGGGAAATAGGAGGAAATTTCACTAAAAATAGTGAAATCGGGCAGTCTCGTGATCAATATGCGGTGAGTGGGAAATTTTTGAAATACCACAGTCATCCAACATTTGCTGAAGTTGCCGTTGATGGAAATCTTATTTTCTAGACACTGATTACATATTTGGTATCATTTAGCAGTCAGTCAACATTTGATGAAAAAATGAAAACGATGAAATCTACTGCTAAGCAGGGGATTTTTGGCATACGAATAGCCAATTGGAAATGGAAAGTGGCAACACTGATCAAGGGCAATATTTTGCACAACGCATTCTAACAAGGAAGAAGAGACCTTGGAGACATTGAAGAGTAGTGTTGTATGCCTCGAGGCCGAGAACTGAGTCCTCGACCTCGGTCTTGGAGTCTAATGTCTCGATGTCTTGGCTAGAGGCCGGAACGAGGCATGGAATAAAACTTGATAACTTTCAGGTTACAAGATTTCAACAGTTTTGCCCACATCGTTCATTGCAATGATCGGAATGGGTTTTGTGCTAGCGAGCCAGCCTATAGCGTTGACTTAAGAGTTCCTTTATATATCTAGACTATACAGCCCTGGACTAAGGGGTGGCACCAGGTGGGGGGCAGGGTGCCATGGTCCTCCGTCGGAGAAGACTGCCTCCCCCCCCCACCCCCCCCCCCCCTTTGGGGAATTTTACAGTACAGGGGAGTCTTAGTCGACACAATAAAGTATACAGTCCCCGACGGCGACAAGTCGCCCTGACTGTCTACGTGTTATTTGCTCTCAAGAGGAGATATTTTCTGATAAGAAACCAAAATTTTCCGCGCGCTACGCGCGCTGTAGAATCACTGCAGTTTCTTCAATAGTTCCATTCCACATAGCTAGATTGCACAAGTACACATGGAAGCAGAGTACACAGGTTATGGTCGTTTCATTCCATATCGCAAAGCCTAGTTGATGTTCTCTTGTGTGTATGTCATGCATACGGCCAGTTGGAGAGCGACTCACGGAGCAAAGTTTGGCTATTTCATCGGGTAGCCAAGGTGGTTTCGATACAATGTATGTTATCCCCGATACGGTCTACAAACCCTACAGTTTTTTTTTTTCTTTTTGTTCTTAATGATTACAAATGCTTTGGGTAAGCCTACCAACAATTTTAAGCGCTTCGCTTTGCAATTTCACGATTCAGATTAAAAAGAACACTGTCGATCAGTGCGTAATTCGTGATGTATTGAGTGATATTATGTAAAATATGCAGTGTAATGGCATGGGATAGTTAGGCTCATTCATATCCTCTTCTCACTACCCTCTGGACATAGGTGTTATGGGAACTTGGGGTCGCTATCATGGCTTGGCCCTCTCTCGGAAAAATTCTGTCACCGGCTATAGTCGGTTTACTTATTTTGGATTTCAAAAAGGTCATTTCTGCGATAAAACCGGAAATTTTCGGTACGTTTTGCCTAAACTCATCCTCAGTTTCGTCACTTATAGTTTAATATAGTACAAACCTCTTCCACCTTTTCAAGTAACTTAATAAGTTGAATACATGGATTTATGTGAATGCCAGAAATTTCGTCTTATTTCACTCAACCTAGTTAATTTTCTCTTGTGTCTGTCGTGCGGTACGGTTAGTGACTCGAGGAGGCCGGTGAAAAATAATGTAAGTTATGTCCGATAGGGCCCAACTGCCTGGACAATTGACCTATATAAGCTTCAAATAAGTACACAATCTTTTTTGTGTAGGCTTACTCCCCCCCCCCTTTTCGCTCGCTTCGCGCGCTTTGCAATTTCAGTTTACATTCTTGGAAAAACATTAAATCAGCGCGGAACTGTTTCCTCTAGTACAGTGGTTCTCAAACATTTTTAAACAACCGCCCCTTCCACCATCTTGAACTGTCCCAATGCTCCCCTTCCCCTACCCTCTCTCCTGGTCCTACCATTCATAGTCTATTTTCAAGAACAACAAAAACATGCAGAAGGTAGACATACTGTGAAACTGGTATAGAGAGCCCAAATGTAGTTGTGACGGGTGAGCTTGGTGTAACGCTGCGAACAGATTTCATACCCAATAAGGCCTACAAAAATTGTTCATTATGTAGTACTAGTGTATTGATGTCAAATTTACCCCCTTTTTCACGCATTTCCTTCACCAGTTTCGCAAAAGGTGCATTCTAAATCTGTCCTCAAAACAACCTTTTTCTTGATTGATATATATCGTATATAAATTTAAGCCCTTTTGACAAATTAAAGACGCTGCGACTGCGAGCATTACGCGACTCATCGCACAAAACACACACTTTTACTACTTATTTTGGTCACGCGTGTATACAGCAATATATTTGACCCCCTCCCCCACTCGGCCTTGGCCTATATCTGCTCCTTCGCTTAGTTTACCCTTAATGTTTACCCCCACCCCCTGTCGAATAATCCTGGTCACGTCACTGCGTCTGTACTAATAATCTTTGAACAAGTAAGACAATCTCGCCATTGCCATGCCTTATACTTGTGGACTTCAAATTGAAGTCATTCAAGTAACTGAATTATACAACAGTGACAAGCCCCGTACCTAAGGTTTCTGTTAAGTCAGTTTAGTCAAAGGACAATTTCCAGCGTAATGAAAAGTTGAGGGTTTTTTACATTTCACACAAACATCGAAACATTAGTAGCGTACTTATTCTCCCTCAACATATCCCTAGCTGCCTTTAACTAGCTGTTGATAATGGGGATATCTGTTTTGTATTCAAGCAAAGATTACTAGCAGGAATACTGGCAAAAATTGTTGTAAACCATCACTAAATATTTGTTACAAGCTTAAAAAGTTTAAAATAAAAATGCCTGAGGTTATTGCTCGAAAATGTATTTAAAAATGTTAATGACACATACGTCGGTAAGGTTACTTATCAAATTTACATTCATAGTTTCCATTTCCTTACATACAGTAATTTTCATAGCAGTTGCCATAAACTGCCTTTCAAGGTTTTAGAAAATTTGGTAAAAAAGAGGTTTCCCTTACCTGACAGAAGTACGTTTTGATCGAGGAATTTATCGATTGCCTTTACTGCCTTTTGTAATTTCAGTTGATGAAGCCCTTGTTTAAGGGTAATATAACGTTGCTAGGACTGAGAAGATTTTCACGCTTTAGTTCTTCCAATAGACGTATTCCGTGTCCCTGTATTTTATTTGTCTTGTCCGGTGAGATCGAGTAACGTGCACATAACACTTCTACGTCCAATTGTTGTAGTTCGTTACTTACTTCAACGAGCATAGCACCAAACAGTTCTAGAATATCCTTTTCCTGAGAATCAGTTCCACTGCTGCTTTCAAAACTCGCCATTTTAAAGGGAACACGTTACTTGGACTGGATTTGTGGTTTAGTCACCAAACCTCAAACAAATCCTGAACATTCCATGTATGCAAGTGATTGCATTAATGTTCATAAAGATTATGGTTCTACCTAATTTACAATAAGTTTTGTTGAGCCCTGTTGTAGTTGCTTTAGTTTTCGTCAGTTAGTCGTAAAACGCCATTTAACCTCTTCAACGTAGTGATTCTGGAAGAAAAGTTCATTCCATAAAGAACATTTTAAAAACTCCCATGTAAAAGGTTAACTCGTCGCTTTGTTACATATTCTCGGGAGACGGGGGACAAGGGGACTAATTGGGTCAAAGGACAAATGTTTCGGCATATATACAAATAGTCTGAAAGGTATTGAAAATTAACAATAGTTAAATATCATACTTATATGTCGGACCCCTGGCCATTCTATTTTTACCGTGAGGCGTACGCAGGTACTGAAGGGGAGCACATATCAGCCGCAGCCAAAAAGTCTCCTAACGATGAAAATTTCAACCACATAATCCAGTGGTGCCCCCACGATGGCATGGAGAAGTGTGCCCTCAATCAAATTCTATTTTTAAAATGAGTCAAACATCCGTTTAAGCTATTAATGTCTGTATGGGGTAGGATGTTGTTTCGACTGATCAATTTTCTATCATAAATCTTTCGAAAGATGTTCAAATTATTCGCGCTCGGTGTGCATTTAGTCTAAACATTGCTGTGCTTATTATCAATACCGTCTCATACAAACTTTGATTGTTCATAGTTGAGGGTTTTTACAATAAGGCTGATAACTGTTCGTGTGCATAGACATTATTACACAGGAGCAAAGCATTGCAAATGCGAATCGGGAAATGTTTTTCTCCTTCCCTCCTATTGGAAAGACATGTTTATGAAAATCAAAACTCTCACGGATATGAGTAGGCAGCAGACTGGAAAACGTGTTCTTAGGAAAACTTAAATGTCTCGTCGCACAATCTACATGCAACATTTTTCAAAAGATTTCTGATTCAAACGTTTGGTACGTTGGCGCAATTTGTCACAGGTAGCACTCCATACATTGTAATTAGGGAAATAATATACGAAAGTGTTCCACCAATAACATCTTTTCCTAACATATGAGGCACTGTACATCCGAGCCACAGCTAAAAGTCTCGTTTAGCGACAGGACGGAATTTTGCGTATTCTTACCTGTGCAATTAATTATAATGATGTTGCAGTTTTGAAAAGTCTAATGTGCCTGTGTAAATGAGTTACCTGTTGACCTGAAAAAGCAATAAAAGTTGGTTAGATGGACTTAATGCGTCTAGTTCATGTGTGTGTGTGTGTGTTTTTTTTTATTGTTTTTGTTTAGTTACGTTCTGTTTTCGTCCATCATTCTGCGTATCCGTCCATGTTTGCATTTGTTCGTCAGTGTAGTTTTAAGCCGTCCATGTAATCTGTATTATTTCTCTCTACAACTCTATACTACTCTCCACGGTTCACGGACAACTCCCACCCGGACAATTGCCAACCCGTAGAATTACCAACCCGGACAATTCCCACCCTGACAATTCCCATCCGGACAATTCCCAACCCTGACAATTGCCAATCCGGACAACTCCCACCCGGATAATTCCCACTCGGACAATTCCCACCCGGACAGTTGCCAATCCGGACAACTCCCACCCGGATAATTCCCACTCGGACAATTCCCAACCCTGACAATTGCCAACCCTGACAATTCCCATCCGGACAATTCCCAACCCTGACAATTGCCAACCCGGACAATTGCCAATCCGGACAACTCCCACCCGGATAATTCCCACTCGGACAACTCCCACCCGGACAATCCCACCCGGACAATTGCAAACCCGAACAATTACCACCCGGACAAGCGATATGCTATACAGGAAATATGATACACTATTAGTGGTAGTTCATTGGTGGGGAAAGTGAACAGCGAGAGGTGTAGTGAGGTTCCAGACTTAGTTGTTAGTAAAGCTGTCCTACAGGAAGTAATAACGAGACATTCCCACCAAAGTTTTCCTGTGCACAGCAGTATAACATTGCTATGAGACATCATTTTATATGAGGCTCATGCGAAGCACCCCGAAAAATTTATCGAGAGTTCCATTTCCCTGCACAAGGGTAGGGTTTGGGATTTTGTTTGCAAGGACCGTGGTGCATTTAATGACGTACATGATTACTTTCAATGACCCTTGTTTCAAAGCTTCAAGTCACAATAGTGTGGCGTGTTGTAGACGCCCATGCTTTGAAAGAAAATTTACCGTACAAGACAAAGTTTTCAATTGTATTAATCAGTTGCCGAAGAGGATGCGCGTGAAGTGCGCCGAGAAAAATCTTCTAAGCATTTTTATGGTGTTTGATATTGATGTTTTCTTTCATTTAACATTACAAAATGTAATCATGATAGGCTATTGAAAAATTCTTGTTTAATTTTGTGATCTCGCTTCCTTCGCTCATGTTTTTCATTGTTTTTATTATTTTTTAAGCTCCGGAAAAAGTGGGGGCAAACGCCCCTCCTTGCCCCGCCTATAAACTTGCTTTCTACCCCTTATCTCTTTAACTCACGTGGGCCACAGTGCCGTAAATTTTATGTTGCCGCCTTGATCTAAGGCTATGATGTATGCCCTTCCCTTTTGAAACCTTTTTCGTAATTACAGGGGCTTAAGTGCAGTCTGGTGACATTTTTTGTAACATTGATGTAGTTTTACATTACATTTTTGGTATGTAGATTAAACGTCACTCCCACAACTACGAAAAAGCTCATTTTTGTGTCAAACACAACAGTTTCAACACGGACGTCCCTTAGGTTGGACGAGTGGGGGATGTTGGACCTTTTCCGAACAAAAATGGTTTCATTCCCGACAAAATATAACAAAGGTTAAGTCATAACCCTCATTTTAAGGAAATCTTTGCAAAAAGTAGAAGATGTAAACTTTTAGTATAACAGGAGGACAAGACAAGCAAAAAACGCAGTTAAACGCAGTTTAAACATTTGGCAATATCAATTTGACCTTGGCGTACTTGTTTTCATTCATCTGCTACAACAGGATGGTCGATTTGCTCAAAGAAGTACTAGCACCGAGGTGGTACTTCCTTGGTGGGAGCATAAGATCTTCTTTGGCATAGGGCTCAGTTGCCCACCTTAGGACCCATTTCAGTAATTTGATACTAATGGCCCTCTGTGGGAGTCCAGTGGGCGAAGCCCCTGGAAGCTCCGAAGCATTTACACGAATGCAGCTACTGAAATGAAGTGTTTTACTGTCTACAAATGGCTTTGAGTACGCACTACATCAGGGCCGTAGCCTGCGGGTGGGGGCAATCCTGTGATTTTCATATTGTGAATGAAAGTTGAGAAAAATACTAAAATGAAGAAAATTTCACTTTCCAAATTTTAATTTCAAGACCCTCAAAACTTGGGAAACGTCTTATATTTCCCCCAAATTTTCCCGGAGATGTGTTTTATGCGGGTTTCTCGTCGCGACGTATGAACAATCTTCCTCCTACAAGATAAACCGCTTGAATACACCAGCATATACGATGGCTAAATATTAAACAGTCTATGATTACCTATGATTAGTAGCTAAACTCACTGAGCTGGTAAAACAAAGTTCTAGTTTAAAGGGCATATTTAAGTAGTCACCGCAAACTTATTTTGAAACAAAAGCTAAATCTCACAAATGTCCCCTTATTTCACTTCAAGTATCGGTCTTGACATGTTAGAACATAGCCTGAATGTTTCATATTCAAGGTAAACCAAAGAGTTACTCTACACCTGAATTTCACAACTCAGAGAGAAAAATTTTGTATCAGAATCCTCAAAAGCCATTCATAAAATAGGATACCCGGGTACACTCATTCAAATTGGGGTGACTGCATTTTCCCTTTAAATTAAATCTAACTTTTCTTCTTGAAATTTTGATTTGTTTGTAAGCATGAACTCTTAAAGGAAAAAATGTTTAGATGCACCTTTAAGGTCTAAAATGTGTCATCCCCCTTAAGTCCACTTTTTTTTTGACTCGGACTTGGACTTGGACTCGGGATCTCTGGACTAGGACTTGGACTTGGACTCGGACTCTCTGGCCTTGGACTTTGGCTTGGACTTGAAGTCGAGTCCATCAAGTCCAGCCTTTCTCTTCGTCACATTTTTTTTTAAATTTCATAATCCACTCAAATCAAAAGCAACAGCATTCAACATGTACTAGGGCTTTATTTTCCTTGATATAGCCAACAGTAGGCCTACTGTAATTATGACAGTAGTCCTACTGTACTGTTGGTAAGAGAGTGAGAGAATCCGGATACCTGCAGCTGTACCATAAAAAGATCTTAGTTTTAGGAAGATTACTCAGTTCCTTAACAGCTTCTTCACATCTGCGATAGCCTAGGTAGTATTGAGGGGCATCAGGAAGCAGTTCCAAATGGGGGAATCTCATGTGGGGGAGGGAGGAAAGGTGGGGGAGACATTGGGCAGCTGCTTCTTTCTCTGGATATGCCTCCGTGACTGTCCTAGACAAACCTGTGACATTTATGGACTATACGTCTACTTTCTGATTTCTACCCCTGCCCCCCTGTGGGTAGTGTTATATAGGGGGAAGGACTACTCAGCTAAGATTTATCTCTGACATAGTCCAGCTGCAAAATGCAATTGCTATGTCAACATTGTTACACATGCGGGGCAGCCCAAAATGAGTTTGTGCACAACCGAACTTCAATTGTGTTCAAAATTAATTTAAAACTGGACAGGCCATAACATCAAAGGGGTTGGGTGACTGCAGAGCTCCTGCTCTAGCTTTATTTTATATTATTTTATTTTACTTTATTTTATTTTATTTTATCTGATAATATTTTTTTATTTTTTTTTATTTTAGTGTATTTTATTTTTTTATTGTTACCGTATTTTATTTTATTTGATTTTATTATATTTTGTATCAGTTTATTTTATTTTATGTATTGTTTATTTTACAATATGATCAGAAATAAAAGTCTGATCAAAACCAGTGCATTCAGTGGCGTAAGCAGGGTGGCCATTGGGGCATGCCCCCTCACGGATGTCAATTGCTTTGTTTTTGTTCCTAAAAATACGTAAATTTTGTAACACAAACTTTACTTCAAAAGGTAGCATACGTGGCACCAGATTGCATATAAGGACACCTAATTTTTCAAAAATTGTCAAAGGGGAACTGGGTGTCCCCCAAGGTCCCCCTCACTGATGCCAATTTTTTTTAGTTCCCGAAAATACGTAACTTTTGAAACACAAATTTTACTTCAGTAGGTAGCATATGTGGCACCAAATTGCATGTAAGTAAACCCAATTTTTCAAATATTTTC
>WURT03476514.1:0-22074 GCA_009936505.3 Holothuria glaberrima | reverse complement strand
CTAGAAGAATTCAAACAACAATGGCGCGAACCATTAGCAACATAAAAATCACTTTTTTAGGTTGAAATAAATGTAGTAGTGCCTTCTACGTGCGTCGTTTGGAAGAAGCATACATTAAAATGTTAGTCTTGATGCAGAAAAAGCCAGGGTTTATTTCTCCTTTAATTTCATGGCAAACAGTTATGGAAGTATATGCGGCATTAATATTTTCCAGACAGTCTGGATTTTGTCAAAAAGCAATGACTTCCCGAATAGTGTTGTAGGGATCACTGACATAGAACCTTCGACTTGTGGTAAATTTCCTAAAAAATGTTTAATAATTCCCGGACAAACAGAAAAGATCCTCAATACGATTACATCTATGAGGGGTTACGTCTCTGGTTAAATGTATCCAGAGCAATATGTCCACCGGAAAATAATTCACTTATTAAAGAGTAAAACGTTGTGCTCATAAAATTTCCCGACATTTCTGTAGTCCCGTATAAAAGATTTTTCTGACAATAAATAAATTGAAAAAAGAAAGTGGCAATCCTTTCCTCGTGAACCGCAAGATTTCCCCGACAGACCGAATTTTGAAAGTATCTTAGGGTGTAGCATTTCCACATCCTCGTTGGTGCGCCCCTAAGTGTCAACTCCAATACGCTTATTACTCCTAACTGTAAGTTACTTGCAGGTTGTGAGACACGGCTACAAGGATAAGAGCCTGTCAGTGGTGGAAGTAAATTCAGGAAGAAATTCCTTATATGTCTTTTCCCAGGCTCAATCAGAGTATAACCATTTTTCCATCACTTTTCAAGTAGGCCAATTTTCATTTAGTGTGAAAATTCAGGAGGTAGCCTCCCCAATGATCTTGCACGCTACGATCTTACTAGGCCTAAGTGTACAAGAAAGAGCAAATGAACAAATGTATAACGTAAATTTTTACATCGAAGGAAGTCATGTCAATAATATCTCCCATGAAGCGAGCGAGTTTGATATTTTAAAGTAAATGAACGAGTTATGATAAAACAAGACTAAATGTCCGTATGGAAAAAAACCTACATTAAATTTGCAGACAGGGTACTACAAAGAAAATACAAGACGAACCACCCATATAGTTAGAAATGTGGCTCGTTTTCAAGGAGGGGGGTTTGTCTGAGCAGGGAGCTCTGAAACACTAGAACCCAATCCCCTCCCCGTCCCCTGCGTACGGGCTTAAGTTCCGCAAAGCAACCCAACATTTTACAGTGTCTTAGCTTATGAGCTAAAGGGCCTTTAAGGTATATTTGGTTGCCATTTTCAATTTCTATTAAATTGTTACATAATTTAGCCCGATTTCAGAACAACATTAAAATGCGAAACAACAAAATCTGATGTTAAAGCAGTTTTAACCTTTCTTGCTTGACTTATTTTCTAAGTAACATTTAGCCTGAATTTTACGTCAAACTTCCTAGTGCAATTTTATGGGGAGTATTGTCCTAGACATTTTTCGGGGCAATGGGCATGGTAGATAATACAGCGGCTGAGGGTCAAATTTCGGGTGAATTATTCACTTTTTGACAAAAGCATGAAAATTTCTTCATATGTACTTTCAAGTACGCTGAATCAAACAATGCTTGGTACCTATCGATACCATCACGTGACTATATTGAAATCAAAATAGCCGCAAGCAAGCAAGTGGGCGGGGCTGAACGCCATATTGGAACAACCAAAACATTCTTGCACTCAGTGTAGTACTCGAGGTTATACAGTTGCAGTCACGAAACAATTCGGGTTCCCTCCGTTTCTGTTGGCAAATTTATTACACTTGAATAAGATATACGTGATTATTAGGTCATTTTGTGAGTATAAATCTCCCCCGTGGTGTGAAGTTTACTCTTTACAGGTATTTCTTCAGGTTTAAGCATGAATGCGGGCGATAATCATGTCATGATGAAAAGACCTGTTGCTCAATTGCTCAACTGTGCGGTTGCTGGACGGATGGGTCAATCTCAATGGGCTCCTAAGTAAGACCCAGGTAACATTCCAATATGGGCCCCTTAAGGGCCCCATATCGACGAACATAAGGAGTTCATATGATTTTGCACCCAAGATTCATAAGGGGCCATATGGGCCAGCCCAGATAACCCATATGACCCATATGGGATAGTCCTCGGGCCCATGTGGGCAATTGCCCCATTTGAGTTCACCTATATGGAGCTCATGTATAGATCTGCTACCTGGGGAATTATTGGTACCCTGAAAACCAGTTAAGTGTTCGCCAAAGTGGGATTCAGTCTATGTGGTAAAAATGGTCTACAAAGAGTAGGCGTTTCGTGACAATGAGGTTGGTTGTCTTCGAGCTCCTTAACGTGACTGCTGAGATAAACTGTAATTAAGTCTCTTGGTGCAAGGGCGGTAGCTGGGAGGGGACATTTGGGGACCAAGCACCTACTCCTTGACCTGGCCCCCTGCTAGATCATACATAGAATCCTTAGCCACAGGGCATGCTGGGAGGTTACTTACGAAGCAGGTCGTACAGCATATTCCTTGATCAGTCACATCCCTGAAAAGCGGAGCAAAAGAGTCCACTATGGGGGGGGGGGAGATGGGAGGCGTCAACATTCAATGTTATCGATGGCCTTTCCAGAAGTGAGGGTGGGGTTTGTTGGAGTAGCCTGAAAGGAAAGAATGTCTTCTCTCTTGCCTATTTTTCTCACTCTTACCCATTTTAATGTGAGTGAGAGTAAGATTTTGGGAACATCTATTCTAAGAATTGGGCAAAATTGTTACAAACATCAACTGTAATATCAGTTTTGGACATTAATTCTGCACTTACTTGGGGAGGGGTCCTTCTCTTTTTATTAGGTTTATAAACATCGCTGTCAAACCAAAATTAGCCAATCAGTTATACATTTTTTGTGCATTCCAATTATATAATATTTTACCCTCATCGTAAGTTTATAAAGGCTGACAGAATCTTGAACGTGCATTATTTTCCAGTGGCCTATTGGTCTAGGTTGGTTTTTTGCACCAATTCCTGACATTCCTAAGATTTTACAAACCACTGCTGCAACATATATATATATATATATATAAACCTTCGTCTGACGTACTAAGTGTACTGCGGAAATAATTTTGTCAAATCGTCCTGCATTCAGATGAAATAGGACCTAGACTATAACAGTTCGTGCTTAGTTTGATTAATAATTTTGGATTTTGATGACTTTTCAAAATCTTAACCCATTTGAGATGAGGCTCCTTGACCAACTAAACGTCGAGAGCAGGGTGGGCCAAACCAAGCCCAGGGGAGGTTGATAGTATGCTAGCCTACTGCTCAGGGGCCTGTTTTTGCCTGCAGAGCAGGGGAAATGCCAAGGAGCAGGGGGCCTGACCCCCAAATGCTGCCTCCCTTTTGAATAACTTAATATATTTTAGACTAGGCCCTAACTTTGACAACGATATCTCATGAGCCCCCAGGCTTAATTAACGTTCCTGAATACAACTTGCAAGCAACAATTCCAATTGTTGTAGCCTACACAGTAAGCCTATTGGTCTGAGGCTAAAGTTACGCTGAATAAAACTTCACGTTAGGTCTACCGTATTTCATTTATTTTTTATCAAACTTACGTATGGAATTTAATTCCCCTTTTCCTCTCTCTATCCGGCCTGTTTGTGGCAACTGGGCATTTTTGAAACAGAAGAAACAAAATCTGTCGGTTTATGTCATGACAGCTCTATCCCTTTATCGCGTGTGTACGTACGTACGTCGATGTATGATTCAACAAATTATTTTGGGTGTAGCAACATGGCGGACAGGTCGTACTACTGGCTTCACGAAAATTACGTCATGCTTTCTCCATCAATCTTTACTCAAAGGTTTAGACAACATACAAATGTAACTAGACGGTTTGTACTTGCAGGCAAGTTCTAATCGAAGCCACTGACAATGGTATGAAACGAAACGAAACGAAAAAGCCCAATATTGAGCCACTTGATTCCAAGCCTCGAGCGAGTAAATATTAAGTGCGGTACAAAAATGAGCAAACGGCCTACCATGCTCACTTCTCAGAACAAAAATGTTTTGCCGTCAACGCAACTTTAACCGTTGTGTCAGTAACGTACCTTTCACGCAGGCAACAGATGGCTGTGAAATGTTTCTACCTCAGATTCGGGGGTCTGCACATGCGCAGCTTAAGCTGAGACCTGCCACCCACTTGTAGCGATTGACAAGCGTGTTAAACAAGCGGGTATTTTCAATGGCGTGGTCGTTAGTGCTAGCGTTAGTCTGCGTAGCGGCGTTCATGTATGGGACTATTTTATGAGTTATCAAACCAAGTATGTTAAGAAAGTCAATAGAACTGCGCAACGACTTGTCGTCCTTCGAAGAGAAGACTTCCTACATGCCTCAAATGGGTTAATTATTCCATTGGAACACCGTCGAGTTGGTGAAATCGGGGAAATGGTCGAAATCTCCACTTCATGAAAAAGTCAAAATAACTGCGTGGCAGATGAAGTGCTGTATAATGTCCACATTGATCGTGCGTAAATAGAGGAGCATCACACTGAAGATATTCATACGCCAAGTCAGAAAAGAAGGCACGAGTTCACTTGACAAACTGAGCAAATCCAATAATCGAAGCTGTAGGCTTCGATTAATTAAAATATCGATACCTACAATTTATAGAGTGTCAGTCCATTTTTACAAAGCCCTATTTGTATCAGAACGCTTTCGTTCATGTTGTGTAATGTACTGAAGCTAATTGCATCTTTTGAAATTTCTGACTCTGATGTGATCTCAATTAAAGAGCAGTCACCAATTTAGAAATTTGCCTTCCCAAGGAAAAATGTACTTTGGGTTGACGAGTGTTTGCATTTAAGATATATTACTGGACAAAAGTTCCCCATAAACCCTCATTTTTTATTCCTTGCCGAAGGCAGGCAAGGAATCTATGCGATGGTGATGTCGTGTTTGTGTATGTGTGTATGTGACGCTTAGCTTGTAAACAAGATATCTCAAGGTAGCAATGACCGACACTTTTCATATTTATTACATAGATTTGTCATGTTTAGATAAGGAACCCTTTTGTTTTTGGTTGAGGTCAAAGGTCATTTTAGGTCACCATAGGTCAAAAACCGAAAACCTTGTATACACGATATATCCAGGTAGGAATGACCGACACTTTTTATATTTAGTGTATAGCTTTGGGGTGTTGTGAGAAAGGACCCTATTGTTTTTGGTGGAGGTCAAAGGCCATTTGAGGTCACGGGAAGTTAAACTGCGAAAACCTTGTAAATGGCTTGTAAACACGATGTCTCGAGGTAGGAATGACCGACACTTTTCATATTTGGTATATAGATTTGCCATATTAAGAAAAAGAACCCTATTGTTTTTGGTGGAGGTCAAAGGTTATCTGAGGTCACCAGAGATCAAAAACCAAAAATCTTGTAAACATGATATCTTGAGATAGCATTGACCGACACTTTATATTTGATATATAGATTTGTGATGTTGAGAGAAATATTCTTCTCGTTTTTGGTTGAGGTCAAAGGTCATTTGAGGGCGACAGAGGTCAAAAACCGAAAATCTCGTAAATTTGATATCTTGAGAGAGCAATGACCGACACTTTTCACCTTTGGTATGTAGATTTGACCTGTTGAGAGGAATAAACCTATTGTTTTTGTTGAGGTCAAAGTTTACTTTAAGTCACCAAAGATCAAAACCTTAAAAACGTTATCAACATGATATATGAAGATGGGAAAGACAGAAACTCTTCTTATCTAGTATGTTTAGATTTGTCATGTTGAGAGGAGGAACCCTTTTGTTTTTAATGGACGTCACAAGTCATTTGAGGTCACCAGAGGTCAAAAAACTGAACTTTGTAAACATGACATTACAGGAGAGGAAGCTCAGGCAAATCTCCCCTAAGACATGTTTGTTTTTTTTCTTTTAATTTTTTCCTCATTTAAGTTTTGGTGGGGTTCAACGGTTATTTGAGATCAGCAGGGGTCAAATTGTGAACGCATTATAAAAAATGATGTAGTCAAGAAGAATAAATTTGCTGGATCAACCTCTGTGTAACGAAGTATTCCCCTTTTTGCAAGGAATCACTAAACCTTTGGGTTTTCTGGTCAAAAAATGAAGAGGGTAAAAATGTTGAGTTTCGCGTTTTCATTTTGGTTCCCATGTGAAAGTCGCAGCTTTTCGATGTGCATTTATAAGACATTTACCCATTTATTTAATGAGGATATAAATATGAGAATATCTCGTACGGCATTTCAAAGTAGTTTTACTGCTCGGGGTACTGGCAAAGGGCCAAACCCATATTTTTCATTGAAAAATAAAGGTATAGTAGTTCGAGGACTAAATCAACAAAATATATGCTGGCTTTAAGTTTAAAAGGGTCAAAATGTGTGTGTGTGTGTATTTCAACGTCTGGCAGGGTCTATTGATTTGGAGCCCCCTTGGTTGTCATTGAGAAGAACAGATGGTGGTGATGATATTGCGACCTTGTAGTAAAATTAACGATATGAAACCGATCGTGAAAAGTTGTTAAGAAACCAGAAAGTCCAAAGGCTTAGTGATTCCTTGCTGAAAGGGAATGATTTGTTGCACTGACTCGGTTCATCCCAGTTTACACTTCTTGACGTTTTCATTATTTAACGATGTTTGCACATCTTGAACCCTGCTGACCTAAAATAACCTCTGACCCTACCGAAAAGTGAATAACAAAACATAAAAAAAAGATGTCCTGGGAGGGAAATTCACCCGGGACCGTCTGAGTGAGAACTGAGCTATAATCCACTACGCCATCAATGCACTCATTCAGCATAAAAATTTTTAATCATCCTATAGTCCCAGCATCCTTTACACTTGTTCCAAAGGCTAAGGATTTTCTTTCATCTTTAAAAATTTATATATCAAATACGGAAGTGTCCGTCATTGCTATCTTGACCTCCAACAAACCAGAATTGTTGTCTTTTAAAGTACCGCATCTATACACCAAACATGAAAAGGACCTATCATCCAAATCTTGAAATTTCGTGTTTATAATGTTTTCGGTTTTTGACGTCTGATGATCTCAAGTAGCCTTTGACTTCCACCAAAATCAATTTCAAATATGAAAAGTGTCCGTATTGCTATCTCGAGATATCGTATTTACAATCCATTTACAAGATTTTCGCAGTTTAACCTCTGGTGACCTTAAATGACCTTTGACCTCCACCAAAAACATAGCGTCCTTTCTTTCAACAAGACAAATCTATATACCAAATTTGAAACGTCCGTCATTCACATCTTGAGATGTAGTGATTGCAAGGTTTTCAGTCTTTGACCTTTGGTGACCTCAAATGACATTTGACCTACACCAAGATTTAACACGGTTTTTTCTCTTAACGTGACAAATCTATATACCAAATATGAAAAGTGTCTTCATACACATACGGCATCGCCACCCCATTGCTTCCTTGCCTGCCTTCGGCACGGTAAGGAATCAAAAACAAGACGCTCTCCAACAAACCAATTGTATGTCGATCATAATCTGGTTATTCGATATTCACACCTACTGTATGCCCGAAATTGGGATATCGTAATAAATCAAATGTTATCAGACCTGTATCCAATCCTGTAAAAAGTGTTACCAGAATGTTTATTTGCAAATATGCATGGTAAAACATTACTAAACAACTATTGTTCTACACTTAAGCCAGAGTTACCAGATCATACCAGAGACAAGAGGTCGTTACCTGGCATCATTCAAGTGATGTTTAAAAACTAATCTCATTGGTGGTGTTTCAGCTATTAGTTGTTTGCTCTGTATCTTTTTTCTTCTCATCTATGTATCTACCAACATTATAAATACTGACTTCCTCTCTCAGTTTTGTTTCCTGTTTACCTTTTTGTTTTTCATAATCACTAGCATCAATAAACATTTATTGTTTCTTAAGTCGTCCAACTTATGTTCTACTCTGTGTATCATGTAATAATCATGTCTCTATCCTACAACCGAACATACGCGAAATAAATGTGAATTTTGTTTTGCAATATTAACTTTATGAGGAAGGCCTAACACATCCTTCATGTTATTTATTTCTTCTTTTGTATTTATTCGTTAAAAATAGTAAGTAGATTCGAAATGAATTGAATTTCATTTTTTAAGTTTGAAGATAAAAGTAAAATGTTCTCCTGATTTCAGACTTTAGATAGCCTTCAGTTGAATAAAATTCTCTGTTTTCGTTGCCTCTGTTTAGATTTTTCATCTTTCCACTGTAACCTACCTGAAACTTTGGTGCATTCGAACCCCACAAAAAATGCCTTTCCTCGAGAGTCTGTAAAACATATACAACAGGTTGGTAAAGTTTTTATTTACGAAAAATTCAAGTCTTTAATAACAGCAAGACAGTTTGCAATCTCGAAATGATATTCAGTAAACGTGCTTTCTTTCAGTTTTGAAAAGCGTTTTCATGCTAAGTGGCTAACAAAAGTTAGGAAAAGAATGACAATTTACTTCTTTGACTGCAGACTTATTGTACTTACGTACACAATTACTACTGAAAGTTCTCAAATATGCATAAACATCCCCCCACCATAGCACCATCTCAGCTAAATTTTCTTCTACAGTAGAACATTACAAATTTTGCTTTCTTTCAATGCATTGTTTTTCTCCCTGTAGGAAACTCACCATGAAAGATCCTGCCAAGTCTCTTAGCTTTCTGTTTTGGGGCTCCAGATTCTTGATTCCATCTCTTAAGAGTCGCAAACGCTCACGGACTTTTCACATGTGGGCTGTAAGCGAAGAAAGACAGGTATATTATAAAAAAATGTTGAAAATCACTTTATACGTAACAACTAATAAAATGAAGTAAGTACTGGCTGGAATGCGCCTAATAAGTAGTTATGTAAACAAGAACGAACATAGATTTTATTCATATAAATACACTAATGACTTGAACAACTTCGTTTCACAAATATGGTTGGGAGACTTTAGTTCCAAGAAGTTGTAAAGTCAATGAGGAGGAATTGCGGCTTTAGCTTAACCCACAAAGTGCGGGTCGAGCTTATGTTATACTGTAGAGGGCAAATGTCTGTCTCACTTTCGAAAAGCCTACTCCTTTTTCAGTTGTCGCTTCATCTATCTGATATTTTCTGTATAGGTCACATCATGGTGGGGCATTAAAGTTTGTTCGCGAGGTAGCAATGAGTGGTGTGGATCATGGTAAATTTGGCCATTACCGGTATTTCATCCCGCGTTTTCGAAGCAAGACATTCCTTGTAGAGATCTCAACTTTTAAACACTGTGTCTATAATACATGCTTACTTTATCTGGGGGAGTGTGTTCATCTATCATATTGGAATGCTGAATGCTAGATAGCCCGCGAGACAGACGAATGAATTTGTCATACCTTATTGTGTCACTGTGAGACCTAGAGCTAATGGTAAGGGAGGTGTTGTCTTTCACTAGCAGAGAGAGCTGCTTCGCAGGGTGAATGTCAAAGGTCATTTTAGCGATCTGCTGCGAGAGCATTAGTCAGGGTAACGCGGACCGTCATGTAACGTTTGCTTTTAGACTTGTTTCTTATACCTCGAGGTACGTACCATATAAGTGAAAAGACAAAATGCAAACGTTTTCTTGCAGCAGGTGTTACCCTGACTAATGCTTTCACAGCTGAGCTAGACTAAGTAATGGTCGGTCTTGAACAGTACCAGCCTCGGTAAGTTTTCATGCTATTATTCATACGGAAGTGTACGGCCTTAGAAACATGGAATATCGGTAAAGCAGTTTTCACTTAAAAAACCACTAGCCTAGTCTAAGCCTAGTTTGGCGATATGAACGTTTGTACAACGTTTATCAAGTAAAACTTTTGAACAAGGGGCTAGCTAGGCCTAGGCTAGCCCTCAGTCAGTGCCTAGTATACTACGCTCCGTTAGACTACGCTCCGAATATTGAGGGCTAGCCTAGGCCTAAGTTAGTCGTACACTGTGTATCAACGTGGCTTAGTGAAGCTCTCATAATCTTGATGAAAACGTCAACTTTATCAATGTAAAGTAGCTTGAAAAACTGTATAGGCCTAGACCTAAGCAATTAATATTCTTTGATTATATACACAACTCTTTGACATCCAAAAGGAAGATTTTTCAGTCCCGAAATACATGCTTCGATCACAAGAATTTAACGTACATAGCCTAGCCTACTTTGATACTGCATGCAGTACCATGCAGATACAGAAGCATGATCGACCGTCGAAAGTACAGCAAAGATAACCCAGTTAGTCAGGAATTATAGAAAAACGTTTATCAGACACTTCCAAAAGACTCTCAAATAACAATGCACAATATATCCAAAAACTTTCTTTGGAAAATTTGTCTCTGCGGGGCAACTTTGGTGAGAGTGACTTCACACTTTGCCATTGCCTTTTTAATACATGTACTCGCCGCCACGTAACTGTAATATAGAGCAATAAAACTTTTATCAAGGTAGGCCTGTGAGCATTGGACAACAAAAAATGCCATACCATCTATAAAGACCCCATTTATATACAAAAATATGCTGGAGAATAACCGAAACCTTTTTTAGAACTCTCTGTGACCGTGAATGTAATGCAGGCTAGGCCTATATGCACAAAGGGTGGGGAAGGAGTTAGGGATAGGGGAGGAAGAGGGGGAGGGGTAGCCCATTATATCTTACTCCTCCCAGGTATGAACACATCTATGATTGAGAATAGTTTAAGGTTCCTGCAGCAATACTGGGTTAACTTGGACTGTCTTGAAGTTGTGCTCGCCACCACGTAACAGTAATATGTATGGCAATAAAACTTTTATTAATGTATGAGCATTGGACAAGAAAAAATGCCATACCGTCTATAGATAACCCCATTTATATACAACAATGTGCTGGAGAAACCGAAACCTGTTTTTAGAATTTTCTGTAACCGTGTATGTAATGCAGGCTATATGCACAATGGGTGGGGGAGGAAGAGGGGGAGGGGTAGCCCATTACATCTTACTCCTTCCAGGCATGAACACATCTTTGATTGAGAGTAGTTAAAGATTCTTGCAGCAATACTGGGTTAACCTGGACTGTCTTGAAGATGTGCTCGCCACTACGTAACAGTAATATGTATGGCAATAAAACTTTTATTAATGTATGAGCATTGGACAAGAAAAAATGCCATACCATTTATAGGTGACCCCATTTTTGTGCAAGAGAACATCTGAAACCTTTTTAGCATTTTCTGTGACCATGTATGTAATACAGGCTACAGTATATGCAAAGTGGGTAGGGGAGGGGAAGGAGGGGTGGGGAAAGAAGAGGGGGGAGGTAGCCTAATACATCTTACTACTCCCAGGCATGAACACATCTATGATTGAGAGTAGTTTTAGGTTCCTGCAGTAATACTGGATTTACTTAGACTATCTTGAAGATGTGTTCGCAACAACGTAACAGTAATATGTATGGCAATAAAACTTTTATTAATGTATGAGCGTTGGACAAAAAAAATGCCATACCATCAAAAGATGACCCCATTTATATACAGTTACGTGCTGGAGAACAACTTTTTTAGCATTTTCTGTGACCGTATATGTAATGCAGGCTATATGCAAAATGGGTGGGTGAGCGAGTGCTGGGGGAGAGGCGGAGGGGGAGCCCATTACATCTTACTCCCAGGCATGAACACATCCATGATTGAGAGTAGTTTAAGGTTCCTGCAGCAATGGTAGGCTAACTTGGACTGTCTTGAAGATGTGATTCCCATCACGTAACAGTAAATATGGCAATAAAACTAAATTATGTATAAGCATTGGACAAGAAAGAATGCCATACTGTCTATAAATGACCCCATTTATGCACAATAGGGGGGTTGAAGAACAACTGAAACTTTTTTAGCATCTTCTGTGACCATGTAATGCAGGCTATATGCAAGCATGAACACATGTATGATTGAGAGTAGTTTTAGGTTCCTGCAGCAATACTGGGTTAACTTGGGCTGTCTTGAAGATGTACTCGCCATCGCGTAACAGATAGATAGCACAAAACATTCCAAACCATCTGCCAGAAAAATGGTTCAAAGCAAATCTTTAATCGACCAACCCACACAGGTAGTCTCTTCAAAGGGTTGAACAACAGTGGCATTGTCGCTCTAGTTTAAAGATTGTTGTTGTTGTTTTACAAATTGATCTTTTGGACCGGGGAAGGTCCCACCCTTCCTCTAAAACATGCACAAGCCAGTTAGCTGCTATTTAAACCTTAGTTTTTGTTCCTTTTTCTTTTTTGTTTTTGTTTTTTAACTCAGTCCGTTATTTCAATGTGGAAAGAGCCTCAAATCATCCCTGTTCCCCAAAAGCCACTTGTTTTTGAATGAATTAGGCAGTTGCAACAACCTGCATGAGTGATCTTCGAACAGCGATCTATGTATACAACTGGATACCACCTGTCGAATTTTTGTAGAAGCCAGCGATTCGTCTTTTTGCCACTACCACAGTAAAGGACTTTTGTCAATATGACAGTATGATTAACAGAACGGACTGTCAAAGTATTAGACTCCTTAGTAGACTGAGCAAAGATATAATTGTAGCACGCTACTATCGTGTGTTGCATCGACTGGCTCTTACAGCCCATCTTTGGTCGTGTGCCACATAGTTAACAGTGGAAATTACAAGCTACTTATACAGCCCATTGGTATCAGAGCCCTTCTATTTGTCCAGCGCAACTAGAAACTTATTGGGAGTTTGCTTTTTGGTATTTCAAGCCTTGTAGGTCTCATTGGATGCATGATCAATAGCTTGTTGGAGAACGATGTGTAAGAAGCGCTGTCCTGAATTACAACCCAGAAATGAATATTTCACTATTTTTGAGAAAAAGAGCCTACTACCGCCTTAACATATGCTAAATACATTTCTTAGATTGCACCCTGTATGTTTTTCTACATGTCTAGCTTTCCTCTTTGGCGCGATCCGTACGGGTACAATTTGGGCATAATGTAGTTCATATCGTATACGGGCACCGCTATATTTTGCAGTCGAGGCGTAATAGAGACATTGTGAGCGACTAGGGCCCCATCGATTTAGGTCGCTGATATTTGGATATCTGTGTGACGTTCATTTGCCTTCCCATAGCCAGTGAACCGAACATATCTCTAATGGACTCAATCTTATGTAGGAATATTTGTAATTTTTAATAGAGTGTGCACAGCTGGTTGATCAATTCTTTTTTTCTTTCTGAAGTTATATTAAAAAGAAAAAGCATATCTTCTACACTGCTGAATATTGGTATATTCCACATGGACCATATGGGCTACCCCAAGCACACCCTCATGTGGTCAAGAGTCCCCATACAGAGTTCCTATGTGGTAGCTCTCACAAAACATGTCCTTGTGTTTCCCCTTGGGTAACCCATCCCATACCATATAACTCTCTCCCAAACAACATGCCCACTTGGGGCCTACTGATACGGACTGCTTAAATTTGCTAACGTACCCTTGAGGGTGGCTTCAAGTCAGTGCTAATGGGGGACCAAATTTACATTTATCGATGGTGCCATTCGGGTTCCAACAAGGTAGACCATTCCCATTGGAAATATATCATGAATCAACATGGGTCTCTTAATGTTCAGCCATCATTAACCCAAGGCCATCTTTCCAACTGAAACATAAGACAAGCATAATACTCACATGGGCTCACATTAACTACACATTCGAATTCTTAGCTTCTGCACATGGAAAACCCATAATGCCGACGAATAACCCATGTGAGTTCCATGCCTGTTTGTCGATTGGAATGGGAATGGGCTAGCCCCTTCTCATATGTCCACATTCCATTAGTCTAGATTTGTCCCGGTCAACATTCCCAATACTGTGACAATCCAAGCCTTACCCATGACTGCCCAAAGGTGCCCCATTTGTTCCCGTTTGATACTGTAACGTGGGCCAAGTCTTGGTTTTGCGGGCCCTTAAGATTTGGGAAAGACGTACTCGAAAAAAAGAGAACTGTTACATGCAGGAGGTTCCTCTAAAACATCTATTTGTCTCCCAGGATCGACCAAAGACTTAATCAACTTTACACACGTACACAGAAGTGCAACTTACGACTACTGATCAATTAACATAACAAATACGCATCTCCTTACAGTAATTTAGCACACTCACTCCTCTACAGGTGTAACACCATGAGTACAAAAATAACAGTTCACACAATAATACAAAATAACAATACAAATAAATACCAACAATACACTGATTCAAATTCGTTTCCTACAATACTCATACTTTCCACATTTTCCGGAGGGAGCTTGCGGACCCTCCCCGCAACCGCGTCTGCTATACTCTTGTGTGAGGATATTGAATACGCCATATTTCAAAACACTGTTGTTTAACAAGAGCCCAATCGCACTATGGTTCCTTGCTGAATGTAATGAAACTTAGCCATGAGCATACAAACAAAATATTAGCTAATGTGAAGTTTGCCTGTGACTCTGGTGACCACTACATGACCTTCAAATTTGTTGGCAGAGAATGTTGACTACATCTGTCAAGTCCCTCCCCCCCCCCCTCCTCTGGAATCCAGTCTCTTGAAAATAATCGACTATACCTTTTCACCTTTTGCCTCACTCAAATTATTATTCTGGGTGCAGCTTATTCGACCTTATCCATCTCATATTTTCAGAAAGAAAACGGAACCAGACTGGTTTTCTTGGCAAAATTTCGGCGCACTTCGCGCGCATTTGTGACTTTACACGCTCCATATCTTATAAAAAATATTGGAGCAGTTATCCATTTATTGGGACCAAAGCCCTTTTACGACAAGAGTATATCTTCGACCTCTGCAGGGACCTTGCATCAGTAGAGAATCTTAGAGCAATGATATATCGATAATTTACACTTATTGGCTACATCATTTTTCCGATGCGTTCACAATGACTCCTGCTGACCTCACATGACCTTTGAACCCACCAAAACTTAAACCAGAGCGGCAACGCAACTGTTGCTCAACCCTTTGAAGAGACCACCTGTGTAGGTTCGTTCGATTAAAAATTTGCTTCGAACTATTTTTCTGGCAGATAGTTTGGAATGTTTTGTGCTATCTGTCACGTGGTGGCGAGCACATCTTCAAGACAGACCAAGTTAATGCAGTATTGCTGCAGAAACCTAAAACTATTCTCAATCATAGATATGTTCATGCTTGGGGGAGTAAGATGTAACGGGCTAAACCCATTCTCCTCTCCCCCAGTCCTCCCTCCACCCATTTTACATTTAGCCTACATTACATACAAGGTCACGGAAAAAGCTAAATAAAGGTTTCAGTTGTTCTTCAACAAATTATTGTGCATAAATGGGGTCATTTATAGACAGTATGGCATTTTTCTTGTCCAATGCTCATACATTTATAAAAAAATTTATTGCCATATAAATTAATGTTTCGTGGTGGCGAGCACATCTTCAGGACAGTCCAAGTTAACCCAGTATTGCTGCAGGAACCTAAAAATTCTCTCAATCATACATGTGTTCATGCCTTGGAGGAGTAAGATGTAATGGGCTAGTGCTACCCCTCCCCTCTTCTTCCCACACCCCTCCCCCTTCCCACTTTGCATGATATAGGCTGCATTACATACATGGTCACAGAAAATCCTAAAAAGGTTCCAGTTGTTCTCCAGCACAAAAATAGGGCCATCTATAGATGGTATGGCATTTTTCTTGTCCAATGCTCGTACAGCAATAAAAGTTTTGTTGTTATATATATATATATATATATATTACTGTTGGGGGCGAGAGAGTGGGTGGAGGAGAGACAAGGAACTCAGAAATAGAGAGATGTGAACACACCTGTACTCTGGGGCAGACTGACTATATTTTCTGAACTACTCTCTCATCGAGAGAGCTAAACCTTTCTGGCATGTCACTAACGTTGACATCACAATAACATTAACAGGTGCAATAGTATTTAGTGGTGCATATACAGCTATAGTGAACAGCTGCCAATCTACAGTAAACCTCATACAAGTGTACAATACAATACTTGTAGTAATCAATATCAGTCCAATACAGACTACAGCTATAGTACAACACATACTATACACACAATACCCACAAAACATCTTAGTCCCCTTTAGTAGACAAGGCCTACATACCCAGCTGGCATAGTCATGATCCCTACATCTCCCCCCACTTACAAAGCTCTTTTCCTGGTTCCCTGAATACATTTAGTATGCAATCATTTTCATTTGATCAGCATGAGCTAATCGTTTCTCCTTTGTTACCTCATCTTCCAACTCGAATGTTACAGGGGAAAGCCTAGCATTCAACATAAGAAGTTTTGTGTGTATTGTATGTGTTGTACTATAGCTGTAAGGACCCCTCCACTTTGGAGCTAGCTTGGCTGAGAATCCCTTAGCCATGTTTGACATAGGATGCGACTTAAGCAATACCCTACAGTATCTCCTTCTTTGATTTTCACGTCACTCCTTTTCTTGTCATAAATACTCTTGTTCCTTAAAGGAAGGGTTCAAGCAAAAATTTACGTTTCATAAATGAAAGAGGAACTAAATCTTTGCATTTTGGTGAAACTTTTATTCAAATCGGCCATGTATTACTCGAAATACTAGCAAAAGAAGTTACTGCATTTGTGACCCAAAGTGGGCTTGAGGCAAGTGGGAGTTATATCACTAGGCAGCTCCCTGATATCACGTCCTCACATTGAAAAGGAATGCTTTGTGTCCTTTGCTTTTTCAGTCTGTTGTGCTGACCTTGAAGTTAATAGGGATAGGACCTCCCCTTGTGGAATGTGAAGTTTGTAATTTTCCCATGCGTCTCATGAAATCACATTCCCATAACATTTGATTGTTGAGGGAAAAAATGGTCATAAAGTTTAAAAAAAAACAAAGGACTGCTCATTAATGTGAGGCCATGACATCATATGTGCTTGCTTCAAGTTCACTTTCTGTTGAAAATGTAACAACTTGATCTGCTGATATCTTGAGAACCACACGTCGGATTTCAACGGGAATTTCACCAGATTGCTTAGAATAAGTACCTCTCTAATATATTAAAACTCGATTTGAGCTTAGACCCTTCTTTAAACATCTGCTGTTCCATCCTTGCCTTGGCAACACCCACTCTAACATGATGGTCCTCCCTCTCAGACTCTCCTTCCTCCACCAACTCTCCCGGTCCCCTGATTTTTCTTTCCAAAAACAACTCAGCAGCATGTTGCATGCAGCATGTTGTATCATGTTGGTAGGAATTTAGTGCAAACATACACTCTGGGACATGTTCATCCCACTCTGTGGTCACCTTTCATAAAACAACACAACATTGACATCAGATTCCTATTAACCCTCTCGACCCAGTTAGCCTTAGGGTGGTATGGGGTTGTCAAAGGTCTCTTTACACCTCACAGAATACACAACTGGGCCACCTGATGTGACACCATCTGGGGTCCATTGTCAGAAATCAGGGTCCCACAGGCTCCCCAGGTACAAAATAACTGCCTTAAAACTGCAGTCAGAACCATACCAGTGGCCCCTTTTAAGGTAAAATCGTAAAAAATGATATGTTATGACCAGTACATACAAAGCTCCCTCTCTACTCTCTGGAAAGGGACCAAGGAGGTCCATGGCCACAACTTCCCATGGAAAGGAACTACTAGTGGATTCCATATAGCCCGCAGGTTTCTGATATACTGGTTTGCACAACTGACAAATTCTGCATCTCTTCACAAAATCCTCCACTGTACGCCTCATATTTTTCCAATAAAACTTTTCCTTAATCTTTGAAGTAGTTTTTCTTATACCCAGGTGAGGACATGTTGGAACACAATGGTAATGGGCAATGATACGACTGACTAGTTGCTCCGGAACTACCACTTTGTGTTTCTGTGTGCCATCTACATACATTAATAAATCATTTTCTATGAGAAACTTCTTACGGACCAGACTGTTCTTACTAACTACGACCTGCTTGATAATCTGTGACAAAAGGCGGTCCCTTCTTTGTTCCAATAAGAACTCATTGGCATCTGGGAGAACTTCCACTCTGCTGTATCCCTCAGCTTGAAGCAGTTGTGGAGTATCAACTGATGAGCACTCAGCACAAAAATAATTTTCATACGATCAACATCTTGTTTTCTAAGACCTAAGCACACCCAATGGTACCACTTCTCACACCCTTCACACTGGATCCAAAAAACCCTGTTAGCTGGATCACCTTTACAATCCGGATGGAAACATACATTTTGATCATAATCTACATTGTTAATAGCCACTGCCCTGGAAAGTGCATCTGGGACAAGATTTTGTGTGCCTGGTCTGTAATGAATTCTATAGTCAAATTCTTGGAGCCTAAGAACCCATCTTACCAACTTCCCTTTCAGTGCCTTACTTTGCAACATCGACACTAGTGCTTGGTGATCAGTATATACTGTTACATTGCAAGCCTCAAGGTAGGGACGCCATTTATCGAACGCCCACACAACAGCTAAACATTCTAACTCTGTTGTCGAATAATTTCTTTCTGCAGAGCTTAGTGCTCGTGATGCAAAGGCAATAACTCTATGCTCCCCTGAGGGTGTTTGCTGAACTTAAGCTGCATCCAAACCTACTCCACTAGCATCAGTGTGCACCTCAAATGGCTTTTTAAAATCTGGTATACTAAGGCAAACCACCCTTGAGATTTCTTGTTTCAACTGGTCAAAAGATTCCTGGTACTCTCGTGACCATTCCCACTGAGTGTTTTCCTTTCTTAAGTTGTTAAGTGGCTCCACTATAGTGGCATAATCCCTAACAAATTTGGAACACCAACCTGTTAGACCCAAGAATCTCTCCAGTGTCTTACTGTCACATGGCTCTGGAAAGTTCTGCACAGCAGAACATTGGATGGGTCTAATCTAATACCCCTTGAATCAATGATAAAACCCCAAAATTTAACCTGACTGCAGAATATGTGACACTTAACAGGATTAACTGTGAGCCCTGCATTCTTCAAACAAGAAAGTACCAATCTTAAATCTCTAAAATGATTATGAACATTAGACGAGTGTACTACTATGTCATCAATGTATGGATAAATGTGTATTCACCAATTTTGTCATGTAGTGAATAGAACACCACATCTACTAAGTTTTGAAAATTCTGACTTGCATTCCTTAATCCAAAGGGGAGTCTTGTAAACTCAAAGACTCCCTCTTCACACACAAAGGCAGTTTTGTGCTGATCATTTTGGGTGAATTGCTGACTGCCAAAACCCTGATTTAAGATCAAATGTGGAAAACACTTAAGAATCATGCATAGAATGTAAAATGGAATCAATTGTGGGTATAGGATAATTTGATGGTGTGGTAACAGCATTGAGATCCCGATAGTCAATGGCTAACCTGAATGTGTCATCTGATTTCTTGACCATAACTACTGGGCTAGCCCATTCTTAGCTTGATGGCACAATGATGCCAGTTTTAAGCATATCACCTATCTGTAGTCTCCAACTTTCTTGTTTACTAGGTGATAACTTATAAGGACGTTGCTTTACTGGCCTAGCATCACCAGTATCAATTCTGTGTTGCAACCAATTACAATAGCCTGGACTGTCCACAAAAACATTCCTATACTCATCTATAATTTGCTCAATTTGATTTTCATACCCCTTCATCTTCCCAAACACCACTTCTTCATAATGCATTTGTTCCATGTCCACACCCTGAGAAGTTGTGACACACAGATCATGCTGTACCTTATCCTTAATTCGAACTACCTCACCCCCCCCCCCCGCTCTTCTCTATCCAAAGCAAAGGGAAATAATTCTATGAGTCTGGTTCTCTAACCAATAGGAGCTATCCCCAATATCAAATACAAGAGAAAAACTCTCAAAATATCTCTCCCTGTCAGCACCTGACATGGTATCTCAGCAACAAAGAGCTCTACTTGCTTGGTCTCACCTGCAATTTGCAGCTCTGAAAATACTCTCCCTGTTACAACCAATGGTGTTTTGTCCATAAGTGTGAAGTTGAGAAGCTCTTCAAGGGCCATTAATTGTCCTTGTTTCACCAATAATGGATTAATAAAGGAGTTCCCTGCCATACTATCTGCATAGACGAGGATATTCTCTCCATTAAGCATTGCCTCAAAATATGCACAATCCAATCTGCTAAACTGTGAAGCTCGCAGATAATCTTTAGAAACATGAGTATCCACACTGCACAAAACTTCCTGCATCGTACTGGTGGACATCCTAACAAGATTGACACTTGGACTTGGCCCGGGACCTAGACAGTTATAACTGAAATGTCCCATTCCTTTACAGGTATAAAAGCGAATATTAGCCATGTCCTGTTGCGACCTCTGACCATTTGACGATGCACGTGACTGCCTCAAAGAGGATCCTCTTTAGGGGGACTGCAACAAACTTTCTGAGGAACCAATTTCCCTTCGCCTATTCCTATATGAAACCCTTGCAACCATGACATTATCAGCAAAATCAGGCAGCTCTGACATTTTTGCCTATTTCTGCTCCAGTAACTTCAAGCGAAGACCCTCATCACCCAATGATGATATCATTTGCTCAGCCACCAGCTTATCCATAATTTGAACAATTCCGAGCTAGACAAGAGCTAATCCGATGGTTCGATCCACCGTCTGAGAGAGAGGTCTAAGCGACTTGCATATTGGCGGAATATTTCTGATGACAACTTGGAAGAGGAGCGAAACTTTTCCCTATATGTGTCGGGAGTAAGTCTGTAAGCTGCCAGGATAGCTTTCTTTACACATACAAAACTTTGCTTCTCCCTTTCAAGTAGTAAATGAAATGCCCTCTGTGTCATTCCACTTAAAAATTACTCTAGTAACATAGTCCACTTATCTGGGGGAATTTCTTGCCCAGTACACAGTCTTTCAAGTGTAGACAAATAGCATTAGATGTCATCGTCCAGCCCCAAAGAGTGAAAACCTCTCAGCTTACACAACTTTAATTTACTGGGGACGGCTTGGGATACTGAAGAGCTGACATCACGCAAATTTGGGACATTCTGGAGGGCTTTTATTCTTTCCTCTTTAGTTTTTAGCACCACTAAATCCAAACAGTACTCTCCCCGCAACTGTTTAATGTAATCTGCCCTCATGTACCTAAGATGAGGATACCGTTCAGAAATCTAACCCTCACGTTGTTTAGTATCTGTCATCTTGTGCTCTTGAATAAGGATTGCACTTAGCACAACCCACACAACAATAGAAATTATCAGTCTCAGATTGCTGGCAATGGACAACCAGTTGCTTTTAATAAGATTCCAAATTTTCTTTGACAGTTGTGGCCATGGACTTCCACAATGATTCAACGATCCTGCCGACTACGCCATTGTAGGGGCCGAGGGAGTGGGCGGAGGAGAGACAAGAAACTCAGAAATAAAGAGATGTGAACACACCTGTGCTCTGGAGTAGACTGACTATATTTTCTGAACTACCATTAACAGGTGCAAGAGTATTTAGTGGTGCATATGCAGCTATAGTGAACAGCTGCCAATCTAAACCTCATACAAGTGTAAAATACAATACATATAGTAATCACTATCAGTCCAATACAGACTACAGATATAGTACAACACATACAATACACACAATACATCTTAGTCCCTTTTAGTAGACAAGGCCTACATACCCAGCTGGCATAGTCATGATCCCTACAACGTGGTGGCAACCACATCTTTAAGACAGTCAAATAAACAAAGTATTGCTGCAGGAACCTTAAACTACTCTCAATCATAGATGTGTTCATGCCTGGGAGGAGTAAGATGAAATGGGCTACGGCTTCCCTTCCCCGTCTTCCTCCCCACCCCTCACTACTCCCCCACCCATTTTGCATAGAGCCTGCATTACATACACGGTCAAAGAAAATGCTCAAAAGTTCCAGTTGTTCTCCACCACATTATTGTACATGAATGGGGTCACCTATAGATGGTATTGCATTTTTGTTGTCCAATGCTCATACATTAATTAAAGTTTAATTGCCATACATATTACTGTTAGTATTACGTGGTGGCGAGCACATCTTCAAGACAGTCAAGTTTACCCAGTATTGCTGCAGGAACCTAAAACTACTCTCAATCATACATGTGTTCATGCTTGCATATAGCCTGCATTACAT
>WURT03476403.1:0-22074 GCA_009936505.3 Holothuria glaberrima | reverse complement strand
AAGGAGAGGACCTCATTGTTCTTTCCTTTGTGTTTGCTTCCTTAACCCTAACCTTAACAATAGATTGTCTGTTGTTCAACACCTGAGGACCCCTGAAATCTATTATTCTGACACTTGAGGACCTCATCTTTGAATAGAAAATGTCCTCACCTTGTATGAAATGTTGGGGCCATACATACACACGCCATCATGACCGCATAGGTTTCTATTTTCATCGAAACCAATAAACCTGGGACAGTCTGCAGTTAGGAGACACTGTTTTCTCAATCGATCACCACTGCAAGGCTTTAGCCAGAGAGCAGTCCAAGATTCATATGGACTCCCTGAATCCTACATTGCCTCAAATGTAGAGTACATTTTAATGCAAGACTTTCATCTACTTGGACGCCCTGAGCTCAGCATCCTAAAGTCCTGCACCACTGGCAGGTCTTCTCTGCTGCCTACAAGCCACATACCAACTGTTGCAACATAAAGAGTGGCTATTTTATAGCCAAAATGTACAAAGTTAAAAAATACTCATCTGAAAAGCTAATACTGCAAAAGAAAATAGGGTGAAACAAATTTAATACAAGTGGTGGTACAACAAAATCTAATAAAAAATGGCACCTGTGGTCCTAGAATGGCAGCTTTGTCTCAGCACCTTTACTTAAAGTTTCTAAAACAGGGATTTTAAAATCGAGGAATGAAGTGTACATGCAACTTAAAGGGCTGGGAAAGGCCTTTTCTGGCAATGTGGCAAACCTGATTTTATGCTACGAGGCTCCAACCTATCACTGCACTCCACTACAATATTGTTGGTCCCTTTGGGTAATGACTAAACCCAACTCACAAATCAATTTCTTAAATGGCTGTGATATGAGGGGGCCAACAAAAAGTTCAATGTTATTCCATTTTTCACTAATATTAATGAACTTTATTTGAGAAACCCTAAACTGAGACCATCTGTCACATATCATAGTGCTCTGTTCTTTGATCAGACATGGCGACCAGGTTGAAAAATTAGGATAAAAGTGGGATCAAACTCCTAAATAAAATGGGCAAAAGTAACTTTTTACAGACCAAATGTAGGTTCAAAGGATGACTTTAAGTTTAACGTTTGAGGGTCAGGAAGCCAATTGGCTCATTAACAACCCTATACCTACTTCTGTAGGCTTAATTTATTAATTTTCAGGACTGTAGACAGCATCCAAATTAGGCCTACTCTTTTAATGTTTTTTCCATTATCTATAAGTTTAAGATGTCATTTCAAACAATAATTTTCTCATTCAAAAAGAATGACATACATTTAAAGGAATACTGTAGGATTTTTAAAACAAAAAGTTAAGGAGGAAGGCTAAATGTAGTCTGCTATCAGTGAATAAGATGCAACTCAACACATAATAATTCTAGGCACTTGGAGAAATGGTTTTCTTTCAAAGTCCAGTTGGTTGTCAAAATTAATTTGACATGATTTTATCACTTCAACACTTTCTTTCCCATTTAACATTGGTCACTGCCTTATATTGTCACTCTATGCATACAGCTGTCAGCTACAAAACATACTGTGTGCATTTATCTGTTTGTGGAACTGAAGGAGTCTTACTAACAGACTTATAACTGATGACTAGTACAAGGTACATAAAACTTCTTAAATCAACTGAAATGTTAGGGCCATCAAATTGTTGTCAGTAATGTCACACTTATACTCACCAAAACAGCACAGAAATTTTACTTTCTCAATTGAATTTTTAGCTCCTGGCTTCAGTCTACCTTTGAGACCCAAAGTCTTCTACAAACTTAAAGTCCCTTAAAATGAAAAAATAAAAAAAAAATTTACTTTCTTCTTACCTGTTCCATGACACTATCACATGCCCACTACCATCTACACAGAGATTATTGGCTGAAATCTGAGAGCACTCATCATGAGGAATCGATGACAAACTGGATGTTTCTGCCTCAGTGTTTTCTCCTCCTTCCATTGATTCTGGAAGCTCTTTAGAATGGCTGCTTTCTGTTGGTCTCATACCTTCTTCCTGCAAATTTTGCTTAGAAGCTAATGATGTACTTGGAAGAATACTGCTGATGGAACGGGGTGAAGAGTCAGCTTTGGTTTGTCCTTGAGAAGTAACCTTTTGTTTTTCTAAGCTTTGAAACTTTTCATTCTTACTGACATCTTGAGATTTGGCACAAGAAGTCCTTTTCAATTGTAAATGAGTACTAGAAGTTGTTTCTTCAGGCTCCTGGGTAGGTGCTGTAAACTTTATTCCAGCTTTTTTGATCCCATTTCCTTCAATTTGCTTTTCAATGCTGCCTCTTTCTGCAGTCTTCTCTGTATTCCCATCATCCACACTTACACTGGGATTACAGTCAATGTCAACTTGTTGGACATGGTGTAGGTCAGAGGTTACTTCAGGTGACTTACTGTGTTCATGAGAAGAATCTACTAGTGTCCTATCTTTTTCACTGTCTGAACCACTCTGGGTTTCAAAGGAACAAGTGAGAGTTTTGTCCTGTTCCTCTTCATTTGCAGATAAATCCTCAGTGATTGGTAACTTCTCATTCGCAGCACTTTTTAGTTTGGAAGATTCATACTCACTGTCTTGAGAATTTTCATTGCTGACAGAAGCAAAGCTACCAGAGCTAGTATTTGACAATACATTGACATCATCACTAAGTTCCTCATGCTTTGAATGTTTACTATCATGACTGCTTCCTAAGGGAGAGCTTACCTCATCCAAAGGAGGTTTTTCCTCTCCATCTCCTTCCACATCAATGTCTTCCTCTTTACTTCCATGTGAGTCTGGAGCCCTATAGTTTTCTACATCTGCACCATCTGGACCCTTATCTCCCTCTCCAATTGTCCCATCATCCATACTGTCACCTGAAATCATGTGATCAAAGTCTGCTTCATGACCTTCTGTGTCTGCATCATCTACATCTCCATCCTCCATCTCTGTGTCCAATTCTGTGTCCATCTCTGTATCAACTTCAATATCCTCATCTTCTGTTGCAGCAGCATTCTCATTCAGATAATCAGCGAGGTTATCACACATCTGTGACAGGTGAGTCACAGCTTGGCTGCTATCATTCTCCTTCTTCTCTGTTAAGCCTTCATCCTCACTGGGGCCATCAGACTCCACCTCCCTTGCTCCTTCACCTTTGGGGGAGTCGGCTGTTTTCCGTCTAAAGTTGATCCGTGGCTTGGCATAAGGATCATCTTCCACTTCTACCACTACTCTCTGGTAGGAAATGAGGAAAAATAAAAGATTTAAATAGCTCAAATTTTTGAGTGATTAACCCTTTGCCTCTTTTAAATTTAATGACAGAAAGATTAAAGATTCATTGCCTCTACCTTCCAGTCCATGCACTCCACCAATGGCATTTACACTAGTACTTAACACTTCAATAATATCTCTGACCCCATCAGAGTTTGCATCAGAAAATAGAATCAAAGTTGAAGACTTTCTTTTTAAAATTTTGGGGTGAATTTTGTCAAGTTGTGCCAGACATTTACATTGAATGTATGTTGCACAGGAATTTCCAACAATCATTTTCCTTGAAGTATATATATAATCTGACTCAGGCAGGAGTGGGAATATCTTTAATACAGAAATAGACATTTTGAATACCAAATAGTAGGGATTACCAAGAGTTGTCTGCAATGTAAATAATTTCTTCCCTTAGTTGCCAGTATGCAAAGAACATGAGGTATCCCCCAACGTCCTTGATCGTAGGAAATTGCAGCTACTTTCTTCAAACACAAATTTGTCACATAACTCTGAATCTACAATATGTGGATCACCAGTACAAGAGAAGAATTGGTATCATAAATGCTCCAGACTGAAGGGAATCCCATGTTTAACTGAGACTTTTGCATCCACCATGAGTGAATCACCAGCTGGCAGATGGGAGAAAATGTGACAGACCAAATGTTATTGATTGTACTTGACCAGGCAAGAAAAAACTTAGTTCATCATCTCTTCTGCGGGCCACATTAATGGAAGTTGCGGGCCACAAATGGGCTAGTGGCTGCCATTTGGAAACCTAGGGCTATATAGAGTGCCAGAATTTGCTTAATGATTTCTGTATTGCTGAACATTGCATAAAATGAGGGCATGTCAACTTTGTTGGTCCTCTATTTCTTTCTTGGTGATTCTGTACAGAGAGACAAACAAACAAATGCCTCTTGTTTTACATAAAAGAAACATGTGATGAGTAGCAAATTAGCAGAGATGATGACAATTACCATCATTATAAGTGCATGTTGAGTGGGATACCCCTTCTGCAGTTTCAAACTAAGTGATGTACCTAGAAGTGACATTGAGAGGGTTTTCTCTTTATATAATGAGGTTACTGGGGTGATATGTTACTACAAAACAAGTCATAAAACTTCTATTCATGACAACCTGATATAAACAAAGACCAAACAGAAGACTTTTGTAAGGATAATAAATTGTGAGGAACACCCATCCTTAAAAAACCATGACATAGTGTTGACACTGTTATGGCAGGTTTAAATGTTAAACCTGGTGGATATGCAAAAGGGTGGATAAATACAATATTTCTTACACAAAAAAGGAGAGAAATTTAAGGTATGTAATACCACATGCTGATTCATTTGAAGAAATGATAGAAATTACTGAAGGGCATTTGAGACACGCTGCACAAATGATAGGCCTAAACATATATTTACTGTAGCCAATAAGTTTGTGATACGTTCCACAAAATCTGCATAATAGAATTTGGACCCATGATCAGCATTCAGTTATAACTGGTACTAGCAGATATTCCCCATTTATGTCCTATACAAATCCTTATCAATGTAAGCTTTACCTTTCCCTGCCCATACTATAGTACCTAAGCAAATATTTCTTGTCCTAAATTTCATAAAAATGTTTTGTATATGTTTGACTTAAAGTCCCAACATTTTTACCTCATGACACTGACACAAAAGTTTAAGCTGAAAGTACCCCATATGGCTTGTAGGTTAATGTACAGTATGCTCATTTCTCAAACATCTGCATGAGATCATGCGTTGACCTATATTGGAAATTAAAATTCAATGGTGTCAGTTAAATGTTGGCTTTACTCAAAGCATCGGTGCATGGAAGCAGTGTAACACTGTACTGCATAACACCAAAAATTGACAGGTATCTGTCTCCCCATCTCCACCTTGCTTAGACCTTCATAGGGCATGCATGGTTAATCATGGGGCCCATGCATGTAAATATCTTTAATGAATTACTTAGATAAGAAATTTTCAGGCATATCTTGAGGTTTCTTTAAGCACTTTCAAATAAAAACCTATGCACTGGCATTTTCTTTTTATGTGATAGATTCTACACAGTTGGCTTTAACTTCACCATGCATAGCAAAGCACAGTATTGTGCAAGTTTATGTATCTTCACAAGACTGTCTAGACATGGAGATGTACTTGAGTCACATGATGCAGTAACTTATTACAACAGCTCCAAACAAAAGATCCTGTCATCCCAAATGACATCACTTGACATGACTTCAATTCATTACACTGATGGTATCACAAATGTTCTCAAGTGATAACTCACAGACCACCACCTTACACTCCCCCAAGCAAGACTCCATGTAGTCAAGATGGGACCCTCAAAACTTTTACACAAAGCAATGCACATAAGTTTATGGAGAATGGTCACCTTCCCCAGGACCCCTAACCACCACCATGAATTACTACTCAATAACTCAAACAAACTCCTCAGAGTCGTAAGTGACAATATCTGTACTTCTCACCTTGGTCAATAGTACTGGTCATTAATCATAAATGACAGGAGCATTTGAGCAGACCTGAGGAACAACAAAACATCTGGCTTGCCAATTTCACGCTTTTCACTACTTGATTTGCTTTATTCAGACTCTATACATTTGACTCTTGGACTTTGATTAACACAAGTCGCCAGCATTGCTCATAAATCCTACGAGAATAGCCTCTCAAGGAGAGCCAGGGAGCAAACGATACTTGTATTAAAGAGGTACAAATAAATTAAGAAGTAACACACTCCTAAAAGGTGAAGACCTGCAATTTTTATGTACTTACAAATCTCAGTTGGTTTTATGGATTTCTTGAACTTAGGAAATTTAGAGACAGACAAGAAGGACATTAAAACACGCTCAATTTGGAATATTTTGTTAGTCACAGACAGTCTTGTTTCTTCTAAGCCATAAAAATGATGGTGAGTTTGGCGAAGTCCAAGTTTGACAAGATTCAGAGTTAAATTCAATTGCTCATTATGCTGTGTCAAATGTTTGACAACCCCCTTGGGGATGAAGCTATTTGTCTACTGTACATATTATAACAACTTCATTAGTGAAAAAGGAAAAGTGATGACGGTAAGCAATCATCTACAGAAGTTCTCATTTACAGGTAGTACAGTAGGCTCAGTGTCCAAGGGTTTCAGTTCTTCAATCACACCAAAAATATTACACCAAATGAACTCAGGAGATATTACAAATCATCAAAAAACTGAATATACACAGGGGTGGGGGCAGGGTATTTGATAGGGAGGAAAAGAATGAGGTGAGTGATCGCTGTCCTGGGGGAGAGGTCTAAGGAGAGGGGGTAATTTAAGGATGCTTACATGCAACATGGTACTGTCTTTGTCATATATTTTGAACTGATCATGTATGGCTGAAAAAATTTCATAATTTAGTGAATTCTAATTTTTGTTAGAGCGAGAGAGGGCCGTACTGGGGAGGGGTCTTAGGGAGGGGTGCATTATAAAAGGGTATCTAAAGGCGGCAAACACCGAAATAGGGCCTCCTGGACGCTTTGGATTAATTATATGAATCAAATATAGACCTACCCCACCCTTCCTCTTCTCTTCTTCTTTTTCATTCTCGTTTGCTTCTTCCTTTCTTCTCTTTCGTTTTCTCTTTTTTTCCCTCTTCTTTTCCTTCTCTTTTCCCCTTTTCTTGCAAATTATAAGGGGGGTGGTCGCCTCCCCTGAACATACGTATTATTGTAATTCCAATGAAATATTCAACAAAAGGCATTTATGTTTATTTCAAGAATGTATGACAATGTAGTATATCAGGGATGTTGAACTATACTACCAAAAGCATTGTTTTAGGAGTTACAATTGTTCATTAAGGTACAAAAAAGTCTAAACAATCTTGCTATGTAGTAATTGTGAACAATTTACCCATTACACACAAAATGAGGGTCAACCTGTGCCTGTAACTACACAGGAACACAATTAGTAAAACACAAAAGATTGAACCACAGGATGGCCAGCCTATGAATGTGGAACCCTCTGAATACAGGTTTTTTGCTAGCTAGATGATTATCGCAGGCAATAACGGTATCAATATATGTAAATACTGTAGGAGGTAAGGAGGAGCAAAATAGACCTCTCTTTTTTAAAACTCTATGTCAATTACTTTTAAGTGCCTCACTTTTTGAATATAAGAGCTTCAAAAACCTGCAGTAAAACTGTGGCAAAGTGAAAAAACTGGACAACCTGCATCAATAAAGGGAAAACACAGGTTTCCACACAAAATACCTGTGATAACCCATGGCATACACATGTGAATATCTGAGGATTTGAAAGAAATATACACAGCTTTTTTTTTTTCATAAGGGAACTCTGTATGACTCATACATCATAAACCTGCAAAATTTTCTGCAAATGAGACAGAAACTGCAGAACTGTCTGGAGGTATGGGAATTAAAGAACACAATTTAAACATTCTGAGTGCCAAAGATTAATATTTAACTCAAAAATGTTGAATTCCTTTTGGCATTAGGAGAAAATATGGGCCTCTAAAGTATTTACAAAAGCAATTCTGACTTATTATGCTAATGGACAGACTAAATGAGGAATTTGTAGCATTTGTTTTCCAGGTACTTTAATAACACTTCAACATACAGTACCTTGGCTACAATTAGACAAAAAATACTTCAAATAATTCTAAAAAATATGACATCGGCCATCTGCCTCTCTCCTTTCGAAATCATTGCAAGAAAGTGCTAACTGTTGTAGATTAATGAAAGTCCTTCAAAGTTTTTTGAACCCAAGAAAGTTTTTCGTAATTTACATCTCAATTGAAACCTTTCATTTATTCACATATCTTCTGAAGAATGAAACTTGAAGAAGACTGAGACATAAACAAACTTAAGCTAATTAATTCACGTAGGTTTCAGGTGTAAACTGTGGAGGGAAAAATTTAGACTTGGACAATGTGATATATCCCATAGGAAAGTTCACTCACAATGGAGTAATAGTTAGTGTTTCTATGAGTTGAGTAACAATTTCAGAGATTCAATATCCACTTTAGTTGTGCCTCCTTACCTACCAGTTACTGGACATGGTTTCCATCCAACCATGGGTACTGAATTGTGGCATGCTTTTTGATCAGTAATATGGAAGTAATAAACTATTAAAACCAGCTTAACTTTAAGTACTGTAGCTCAAATACCTGTTGGCTCTGAATTAATTAACCCATGGCACATACTTGAACACTTGAGGGTGACTCAGTGACTCCACCTACAGTTATATAAACAGTCTCAAGGTGCAAACCTAATTGACTAAAAGTGACTCCACTCAACAAAACATTTGAACGACTTGACATGAATCATGCCTCAATACTGTAAAAGCAATTATGATGTGTGTAATTATTCACAATACCCTGTTGCTCAATGTAACTTGAGACTTCACATTTAGTGCATGACTCCACAAAACACTCCTAGTTGTTCATGCATTCCAGTTGCACTGTACCAACTTTTTAACGTCAAATACAATAACTTCAAATAATTCAAAAAAGAATTTAAAAACATAACTTATGTAACTGTATGAATACTAAGTTTACAGTTCAAAGCAGGACCTTGATGTAGAACACATTATACCAAGAATTGTGTCATCTCTCTTTGGGGAATGTATACAAAGACAATTGTCCCATGGGATGTCCTTAAATGGTTACCATGATACACTAGACAGAGTATACTGATGACATTGGAATGCCCAACCAAAGACGATTGTTCCCCTCTTTGTCCCCAACTATGACAATTTTAAAGTATACTACAACTGTAATTTATCTTGCAAAACCAGTTCAAATATATACAGTGCTATTGTCTGATGCAATAACTCTTGGACTTGAATGAAGTAAAGTACTGAACTTCCTAACATGACCCTCTTCAGCTTTGTAAATTTATTGGCATCATCCCAGCAGCACTGAGTGGCTATTCAATCACTTTTCATGGCTCATGTCACGCTGTACTATGGAGCTAAGGCCCTTCAAATGCAGGTCGCAATATGAAAACAATTACACATTTCAGTGTAATCTAAAAGCATGCTCACAGAAGATTATATAGCCCTTTTCTCGATGAAAATACAGCTAAGCACATCCCAACCACATATTGACAACTAGCTTTTTCCTTTACTTTTCATCACCTTGGTGTAGTTTAATGATTCTATCATAAAATTTGGGGACATAGGTATTGAGAAAACCTGTGTCTGACATGATTTTACATCTTGATTAATTTTTCATGTACATGATGCATGTAGTAATAACAATTTTTGGCAGAGTTACTGCTATTTGGTGCCCACAATGTCAAATTCAACGACTTCAATTTGCAATTTTTTTATGATATTGTTACTCTTTATTCCTTCCAAATTCTCCTTGTCAATTTTGAAAGATATTTGATGAATATATATCACAGTGCATGGGAACACTGTACAAGTATGCTATGTAAGATTGCAAAGACCTGTGATAGTGCACTTCACTCTCTAACATACCCTTGGCTTTCATTAATTCAAATATAAAAGCACTTTTTACTCATCAAATACACACATCTCCCCATTGCTTCTTCTTCTAAAATTACTTCTCTTTTGATTTCCCAACAGGAGAAACTTAAAGGGAAATATTGTGTTTGTAAGACTTTTTATTTAATCTATCCTGTTTTACAAACGATCAGGTTCCTTTCGATGAAAGAGACTTAACTGGGAAAAAATTTCTAGCCGGTAAGCACTAATTAATAAGTAATTAACCTTTTTGTTACAACTGACAAATTTGTTCCCCCAAACAATTATGCATGCAAAACCACACCGTCACCTCTGATTAGAAATCCACCAATCACATCAATTTATCACTTTACGTCAGACAATAATAAACGCCTACTGCAACATGTGAAAAATGTTCGTAAAATACGGACAAACTTCTGAGAAACCATTACGACACTGTCTGTATTCAACTACAGTTAGTATACTATACAGGCTTTCTTGAAACTTCCCTGGTATACAGTAGCCATGTGGGCCTTCTGAGCAAGTTGCTGCTCTTTCGGAACAACAGGATGGGAAAGATATTGTTGGTGCTTCAGCAACTGCTACTGTATCAGTTTAGCCCCTACAGGGAAATGAAAATTTTACAAACCTGTGAATGCCATTCGTCAAAGAATTTCGTACAAGTAGCATTCCTCAACAAATGCAGTGTACCAATCATTCAATTCTGTAATCAGTGCCATCACCCTATTCACCATGCTGCTCACGTCTCACACTGTAATGCACACAGTGAGGGACGTGAAAAACATGGTGGGAGATGGCACTGATCGGATCTCCCTGGGTGGGCTGCAATATCCCATAGTACAGCACTGACGGTACGGAAACTGTGGTGGTCACATAGCTAATTGTTGTGAGCATGAAGGACAGGGTTGTGGGAATTACTTTGGGTAAGCGAGGTCAGGATGCATTGCGTAATGATCGAGTGTAAATATGACCTGGCGTCAACTCTCTTCCTACATGAATATGCAGAGGTACCAACCATGTATGTGGGCGAGGCTTATTGTTCAATAATGAGCCAGTTCAATGAGAAAATCTGTGCTTCTTTTGATCCATATTTCATGAGATTTGTGTTGATCTGCTGCAAGTCATTTGTGATTCATGTTTGGGAAGGGGAATAGACCACAATGGAATTACATTGGTGTCACTTTATTATATTTTTCCAAATGCAATATTTCCCTTTAGCAGTCACTCATGACATTTCAGTGATAATTTCTCCAAAAGTTTAAAGGCTCTATAATCTCATCCAAGAGAATAAAACTCTTCCCTAATGGGTTACTTCTTGTCCCTCTTCTAATTTTTAAACAAAGAACCTGTCTAGTATACCTCAAAGACAGAGACACAGTAACCTACATTGCTCAAGGTCATATTGACACACAACTGTGTGTGAGCTTCATTGGGAACACAACTGCCTGTACAAGCCATCATTGACCAACCAGAGCAGAGATTGTTTGAATGAACGTCAATCAAAGTGCAATCAAAGTGCAGAATTACTATATCTATTTAGAACTATTAGGGGGTGCTGTCATACAGACACTTGGGTCGAACGTGACATTGCCGACAAAAACAAACCTGGCCAATTTACGTTGCTGTGTATGTATGTGTAGTACTACAGTTTTCATCAGCTTGTTCTGTGCTATCTTTTCTGCGATGCCACATGCCGCACATAGGGCTATTCCTAGTATATTAGGGGGGATGAACCAGCCCCTTAAAGTGTACTCGGATATGGAACAGTTAGAACCTTTCATCCCGCAGTAGCACTGTAGAATAGCACATAAAGCATAAGACAAGACCCATTAAATATTGTATGATTCTACTGTTCTAACCAAATAATTTGTTATATTGGTGAATTTAAACCTTCATAAAACCCTAATTCTCACATCCATGGGTAAAAGCTTCTTGTTGGGAAATTTGATATTTGAAGAGAAATTTTTGAAATTGGAGAGAAATTTGGCCAGGTCTTTTTTGTACACGAAACGTGTGAAGGTTGTGGCAAATTTGACTTGCTTCCTACCAACTGAAAATTTTTCCTGTCCTGTCTTTCTGATACATCAAAAGGAACAAATCACTTCTCTGAAGAGAAACAGACACACGCAGGTTTTAGCTTACAAGTGTACTTTTCAAAAATCCTTTGATATAAACTGCAGTATGAAGTATTTGCCACACTGTCCAGTGTCCACTCAGTGTTTCCAAGGGCAGTTTTGAAAATATTTAACTTACTCTAGAGATTTACTATACCTTTCATAACTCTTTACCAGATATGAGTAACTGATTTTGCTCACACTTGAGGTCAACATTTCTGGACATTGGAAGTACAGGGAATGCAATGGAGCTAAAATCAATATAGGACATACGAGTGAGTTTCTGCATTTAAGTGTAGCCTACTTATCATTTTGAATCTGAAATGTACTTTTCTAAAACTCACGTACTGAGTCACATTTGAGATCCTGTACATCTAACTTGAGCTAAAATTCAATTTTCACACCCAAAAAATGAACTGAAATACCCTGGTTTTAGTGCATCCCTCTCATTATAAACAAAACAGTAAATGAGACAATAAGCATCTGCTAAAGAATTATCAGAGGGAGTGAAAACTCTTCAAAACTGCCTTTAGACATACTTAAAGAGCCAAAAAATCACAGACATCCATATTAGACTCAGTTTTGATGAAATGATGTATGGAATATGTATTCCAGCACTCCTTTCATGCAGTCATATTCACGTATGGATATAAGTGCTGTAAATTACGACAAGAACACACATTTTTAGCATAATTTTGATACAATGCATAAAAGCACAATAAAGCTCCTTCTCCACATAACAACCACTTCCGACAATCACTGGGCAATAAATATCACAGCAAAGAAGAAACTTTTTAATTTTTTGGCAATAATATTTATCAGAAATCACAGTTTTCTAGAAAATGTAAGTTTTTCATTAATATGCTCCCAGGAGACATGCCTGCAATGGTTGTAAAATTTATTACAGAAGGGATGAAATGAAAATTTTTTAATCATGAACTCAAGGTGCAACTTCCTGTCCAATATTAATGGGGTGATTTGTTTACGTGCAGCTGATGTATTAAGTGAACAACTGCACATAGTAGGTCTCTGGTAAAACGTATAGGTATTCAGTTCAATTACAAGTGGGTAGGCAGTAGGGCACTACACCAGTGGAACTTATGTAACTTTTATATTGCATGCATTATTTGAAAATTTTGGACATTCCTCAACAATTTGAAGTTTTGATTTGACTTTTCATCATAAATATTAAAAGGATGCACCAAGCATACAGCATTATAAACCAGGAAGAAACATAACAGATGAACTCTACTCTCCAAACTGAGCTCTTACAAGGTTATTATTCAGTCAAATCTACTATTGTTTTCTAAGCGGCTGATGTAATGACAAAAAACACAAAAAGATCGGTGTACAAGCTTTTACAAGTGCATTGCCAATAAAACAATCAATGAGCTGAAGATGTTACTATTATACACCAAAAACCCAAACAGAAAAGGCTCTTGATGATTAACCTCATATAAGTAGTGACCTCATCTTCATATATATGCATGAAAATGTTACAATTAACATCACTGTGAGTGTACTGATGATCCTTGCACTCTATCCCTCTGCACACTTCATTCATGTGACTCCAAAGCTCGTCCACAATTCCAAATAATTACTTTCCATCATCTAAACTTAATTATGAAAGTCTCTGTCAATAATTTCAACCTCACAAGTATTTGTTCAACACTTAACGCTTATCTTTGAAAAGGTACCGGCCACAATATTTCCACTACCTGTATGTAGTATTATAAGTTGAACATTTGTCAAGTGTTATGGACCAGGATATCTCATAAGTACTTTATTTCTATAGGCATGGTCAGCCTTCATGTTTACTCCAAGCCTTCTGACTGGACACTTATTGGATGAGCCTTCTGATTGGAAACTTCACTGGACATGTTCATGCGTGTTTTTGCATTACCAGTGTATGGCACTGTTAAGACATAAATGTTTTTGATAGCAGTATACTGTTCATTTAATATTTATACATAACTATTACATAGCAGTTTGAAAATATTAACTTCTCTGGTGAACATGTTTCATAATTTCTTAGACATGCCACAAGACCATGCAATCAGCAGCAGGTAACCAATTAATGTTTTCCAATCTTCAAGAGAAGTTCTTTACCCTTCAGTAGTAGTATGTCAAAAAGATACTAACGTTGCAACAACACACACTGTGCATCATTCCCTGACATTTTGACCATCAAAGCTAAATTCCATGTGATGTATCTATTCATATTCATTTAATTCTTGTGACAACTAGTCATGACTTTACTTGCTCAAAAACAAATCAACACAGAATTGGAACTACAGTAATGGTATCTACAACAGCTGCTTCACCATGAGCTGACATAGCAAACCCTGAATCCAATGTAACAACCCTATAACCTCTAACTGCTGAAAAACATCTAAGACCAAACAAAAGCATTAATCTATTTTGAAACCTATCTCTACAAAAGAGGATAAAAACTTTAAGTCCCCAAAATGAGCCACTATACACTTTGCTAGTCTATCATGCAAAGCCCTATTGAGAGGCATGCAGAAGATCAATTTTGCATTGCACCCCAATGTGAGTTTCTGTCTGTAAAGTGAATTTTGGAATGCTCTGCAAATAAGCAAAAATACACTAAAATGCTTGTGATTCATTAATACAGACTTCATCATATCAGTTATGGAGGGGACCTGAGCAGACAGGTTGAACAAATCCCTTTTATAGTCAAAGCAGTCAGGCCTAGATTAACTAACCTTCATTTACAATCTTAACATTACAATCAAAACCAGCAGTTTTGGAAAGTCACCGAATTTTGTTTTCGTATTCTTTAATCAAGTTCTGTGTTGAATAATTGCCATAGATTATGGGACCTTTGGGCAGTGTACGAATGTAAACAACTTGCAGTGGAAATCACCACCTGACTGCTGATATTCCAATTGCTGCTTCTAAAATACCACAGCAGGCGAGACCCATGAAAGTATAATGACTTTAATGTTTACGGTATGTTTCTCTGGCAATGTAATTGAATCTGATTTTTTTGTAAACCAGGGCAAGTTCATCCGCCAACAAATCCCTTTAATTGATTGATGTACGGATAATTGCAGCATTTATCTTATCACGTTCTCAGTTATTGAGCTTCATGAATTTGGCACCGACTGTTATATTCACATGTATTTCAGTGTCTCCAGTTTCAAATTCCTTTACGTATCCCTGATGTGACTACTAATAAAACACCTAGTGAAACTTCCAAAGTCACATGTCGGGAAAATCAATGACGTTATCTTACCATGAAATAAATCCCACCATGAGGCCTTAAAAACTTTACAGAAGAATATGCTGATAAATTTATGTCACCGTGAGGTGTGAAGTTCTTAACAAGATCTCAGTACTAGACAGCTAAACAGTGAGGCTTCAATCACAGGGAATAAGTCTCCCTCAATTCGCTGCCTAATTACCCACTGATGAAATATTGTAATTTACAACATATAAAAAAAAAACATATTTAAGTCGAGCATGCCCATCTCAGGTGTTTTGTAACAACAAATTTACTAGCAGTCATAAATGCTCTGTACAAAAAGAAACACTCAGTTACAAATGTTTATAACTTTACCTCAACATTATTCACAACAACATATTTGCCAACTTCTTAATTTAAATAAAATGTGTAAATGTCTTTACTAAGTTTTTAAAAGAAAAATTGTAATGTGTCTCAGTGTTGCATAAATTATGTCACTTCACTGCAGGTGTTAATGAAACCGTTTCTGTCAAAACTACAGTACATTATATCATGGAATGAGTGAAGTGATACAAATAGCCCATGTACACAGCTAAAAACAAGACATAAATTATATTAAATGAACATGCACCCCTTATTACATGAAAAACATAGCACCTGATGTACAGTATGCATCATACAACAAATTCAATGACACTCTTCCATTGTAATGACTTAAAAGTTACCTGCAGTCAACTCAGAAATATAATTTCATATTTCACAAAATGTGAAAAAAATGGTCATTTTCATAGCATCCATCAATGGAACATTTGTTATTGACATCTTAAGCTATTCTTCAACTATCTATTCAGCATGTTCATCTTTCAGAAAACAAATACAAAAAAGTTTGTTTTTGAATCTTTCCTTCTTACTGCCAATAAAATTATTGATTTATTTTACTCCTGCTCCAACAAACTGCCAGAGGCTCAGTCTGTAGTACTGTAGGTGGGATTGTTGAAATGTGAGGAAAGTAGGAAAGAAAAAGACTCACGGCACCTCATAGTTAGTGCTCTAGAATGTTTTCCACACCATACATGGAAGAAAACTTTACTACTGAACAGGCCTTTCTAAAATTTAAACTTCTAATGATGAAACAGAAGACTGTTCACACTAATGCGGGAGACCATCTGATCATCTTACTGAGATAAAGAGACCATTTTATCTTCTACACTAGTCTTGAATCCTTTTCTAAAAAAGCTAGCAGCTAGATGAAGAAAGAACCAAAGGAAACAATATACCCATCATCATCCATGCATTAAGCTTTTAGTGAAAGAATGCTACTCTGCAGACTAAAATAAAGTAATTTACACCCTATTTGACCCTTAACGTTAAAAACTTTTATAGAATGAATTACAGCATAAGGAGAACTTAATTTAAAAGAAGCTGTATCCTATTTTCATCTGACAGTAACTGCATTTTGGCAATGTGTCATAGCTGCTTCAATGAGTCTTTCTTCGTACCTATGAAATGAAACAATCTCTGCCGTGAACTGCCACAAATATTTACACACTATCAACATCTACCTGCAGGTATTAAATCATCACTTAACGACCCTCTTGCGACCAACCACACACTTGTGTTGCATTGCAAGTAATTCTTTCTTCATAGCAACCAAACAAAACTGCTGTCTTAATGCATTTTCAAGCTAATTGTCATCCAAAGATAGTAAAAATTTCCTAGCTTTTCACTACGAAAATTTTGCATAGAAATAATTCATAAAACTTGGAAATCCATTCAGGTTAAATGCAAGCAACCAACACTGTGAGAAAACATTTTAACATGACCCTTATTAAAATACTCCTCAGAGTACATCAAAGCTAGGACCGTCACTAGCAGTAAAGGCTAATACAAAATGCAATCATGCATTAAATGCCAGATGATATAAAAGGTCATACCTACCTTTCTGATGAAAAATAAATTTCAGATATGATGATGACACTAGGCCTGGCACTCCACGCCATAATCTTTGTACACACACAATATAGAATATAGCTAATGACTCAATTACCTCTGCCAGAAATGGTAAAACTTTGAAAGGGTTATCTTGAGAATGGTACAAGGTACTACAGTATTAAAAGAAATTTCAACTGATGATTTAAAAGTAAAACATGTTACCTATGTCAGTTTCTTTTGCTTGTGGTCCTGTATGTTTAAACCCAAACTAAGGATTAAAAGGCATAACACAAATGACAACACAGATACACACACACAGATACTTTTTTTAAAATACATAGGTGATGAAATCTATATATTAAGGGCTCTCTAATCACAACCCAGACTATAGAAATTTCCCAACTTAGTCAACTTCTGGCTCCTCCTCCAAATTAAAACAAACCGCCTGTCTATAGTACACCTCCCAGACAGAGCAACAGTAGCCTGCAGAGAGTTTACATTGCTCAAGGCAATGTTCTAGACAAGTGTGTGTGAGCTTAATTGAGAACACAACTGACTGTAGTCATTGCTGACTAACCAGAGTGGAGGTGCACTATTTGAATGTCAATCAAATTGCAATCATCAACTGCATTTAGAACTGTAAGACTATTCCTAAGGTTTCGGTAGAGAGTTGTTGCAACTCCAAAGTTCGGGAGATGCCGTATCCCCTTTCAAGTCTATATCCTCCTTCAACAAACAAAAAAACCAAAAGAAAGGAAAGAAAAAAAATTGAGGGGGGAGGGGGGAGGAAGCAGGTCAGTAGTCATGTCCACTTTGTTTTGTTGTGGTGACATAAATATGTTACAGGAGTAGTAGCATGATAAGGATGCCTGTAGTAGCATGATAAGGATGTCTGTAGTAGCATGATAAGGATGTCTGTAATTCTCAAGAAGATCAGTTTTCCTTCTTCCCAACTGTTAAAATGTAACATCATGTGCTAAGGAGAATTTTTCTCATTTTTATCAACTGTCAAGTTTATGGCACAAGTCTTTTAAGGTACTTAAACAGAAGGATGTCCCTCCTCATTTGCCACTCTGAGATACTTTATCCCAACATTGACTAAAATGTTATCATCATCTGGACATTTCTTCTGTATGACATTGAGCTCTAATACCAAAAAAAGTACTATTTGATAAGTACATGAATTGAACCTTTGAACAATTTATTTATTTATAAAAAACAAGGGGAATATATCTCAAGTCTTCAGATTCTAATGTACAGTACCAGCTACAGCAAACAACAAATCTTTTGAAAATCAGAGATGTGTTTTGACCACAATGTCTCTTTTCCTCATTGACAACCCTCTCAAAAATCGATGCTTCTTATAAAGCAATTGGTCTTTCAAGTATGAAGACTAAAAATATTCTTTGGGCCTTTTTTCTGTATACATAGTTGTTCTGTCCTGAACATGTAGTAAAGCATATTACAGAAAATACACGTTCACCTTTTCCCCAATCAGAACCTTTTAATTGCTGATCTGTCATAGACACTTTGATGACAGTCTGTTTTGGGAAGAGTAAGCTGGACTGCCTGAAGGAGTGTTCATATTTCTCTTTGTTAGTCTTATTTTTTTTTTAATAAACTTGTACTCATGATGTCCAGGATCGAGTTCTTTATTCCATCAAAATGATCACAGCTTGTGCCTAATGTGTCAGTTGCAAGCTCAGTGAACTTTTTGGAAGTTCAATGGCTAGAATGAGACACACACTAAGTTCAGATTAATACTTAGAGGATTGTGGTACAACGGATCAATGCATGAAACCACATCTTCAAGAATTGAAATAAAACATTTAAACGATGCTCACAGTATCCACTAAAACATGATCAAAAGTACAGTACTCCAGATATTTATAGCTAGACAGAATCTTTAAGGAGGAATCAATCAAATCTTATAAGTCATATGCTGCTTATTGCTAGTCTGGACTCAATACTCATACTTAAATACTAGTTATAACTGAATGCTATGTAGCCTATGATGTGTCTACATGTTTGCCAAAGAAAACATAAGTCTGAATATTGTAAAAAAAAAAAAACTTTGTAGGGCTTACAAACTTGTGTTTACACTGAAAGGCAAGCAAAGGAGGATCAAGATGATATTAAAGAGATGCTGTGAGGACAGTCTAATAATAAAGGCAAAAGGAAGTAACTGTACCAATAATACAAGTAGCCAATATTTACTGAAACCAATGCTTCAATTCTACATATTGGCCAATGACCTGAGTCATGATCAAAGTACATATGTGCCTGTAACCACCCAGGATCACAAGCGAAAAAAACAACAAGGATCACCTGCAGTTTTCTTGTGAGGAAAAAAAAAAAAAAAAAACCATGGAAAACCTGCATACTTGGAACCCTCTGGACGCAGGTTGTCACATATTTTCCTGTCTTCAATTTAATGCCACAGGTTTTGTCTCAGAATTCATTGAAAATCTTGGTTTTAATTAGTGTGTTGTACCAATATTGCTATAGTAGCCACTTTTACTGATACTGTTATTTCAGCCCTCAACACTGGCTGCTACCTATTTGATACCAATACTGGGAAGTAAGCATTCTGTATACTAACTATAGGCCACCAGGCACCACAACTAAAAGTTGTTTCATCGATCTTGATGAGGTGAAATATTGGAACTTGCATTAAAAATACTCCAAAAGTGGACCATTTTCATGACTTGTAGGATAATAAATATCAGTTAGGTGATATCCACATTTAAGGTTAATTTTCTCATGACACTGGACAAAAATGGGGGATATCAGCGATACCGATGGTGTATACTGAAGATTGGTCCAACACTAGTTTTAATTGCCACATTTTGCATGACAAACCTGTGGCAAAGTGAGGTTACAATAAGGCCATTGCCAAACTGCCAATGCGTAAGCAGCAACTCCCTGGTCTAAGGAAGACACGGGTTTACATTCAAAACACCTGTGACTATACCTACAGTACATCAGAGACTATGAAAACCTGTGGATTTGGAACCAATTGACACTTTTTTAAAAGGATACAGTTATCTGAGAAATAAGTTCAGTAGGTTGACTGTACACTAAATTACAGGTTGTTGGGTAAGACCACCAAAACTTCTATCAATTTCATAAGGCAAATATGATCATATTTAAATGTGTGAAAATAACATTTTTACAAAGAGGAATATCCTTCAAGTAATCAGCATTTAGGCTGAGTTATTTTTTACTAATACCAATACAGGACAAAAATGAGGATATACCTACTAATACCAATCGATATTGAATAGCAATATCTGTGCAACACTAGGAGTTAATGTCAAGAAGAGTATGATAGACTTTCAGAATACAGCTTTAATTAATATCCAGTTGAATACTCCTACAAGATGTTGGATGAAAATTTCTACCTGTAGGATGTAGGCTGTATAAAACAGTCCCAAAATCTAAAGGAACAAAGCATCTAAAAGGAACAGCTACGAATTTTTCGTAATGAAAAATTGTGCATTCCCTAACACTCATGAAGGGGAAGAAATTGAAGGATGAGAGCCATGACCTGCAACAATAGCTTCACCCATTATGTCTTTACTTTGCTTAAATTTAACAAGCAATTAAGGGGAATACATGCAACTTATAGGAGGTAAGGAGGAGCTAAATGACAATTTCCAGGCCCTAATATTCTACAGGTACCTCTGAAATAACATAACACATTTTCTAAACATAGCCATTTAGAGTGTTAACAAGTACAAAAGTTCACTTTTTTGAAGTAATATTGTGCTGTCTCCTTATCTCTTGAAGACAGTCATTAAAATGAAGTCCTAGAAGGCACTAATTTGAGATGCTAGTGACAAAACACACTTTCACAGTTCTTGCCCCCTTCCAAAAGAAAAAAAAAAAAAAAAAAAAAAAAAATTTCATCCACAAAACCTCTAAACTTGTACTGAAAGTTAACGACTTACTGAATTATGATCCTACACTATACCAACTACAGATTCTGGTTTGTACATGAAATCTGGTCTTTGACTCATGCTTTCAACTTCTGCATCTTTAAAGGTCTGTGGACATGTAATAAATTCAGTTGTTCTACTCAACAAAGCTAGATTAAGATCCACGGATCAAAAGTCTGTTGAAATTATTTGAATATCTTTTACCGTTCTCGTTAAACCTCATCTAACTAACTAACTAATTTACCGTTCTCAAGATATTTCTCTATAAAGTTTGACCATTTGTGGAAATTGTTCATTAGCTATGCAAAAATATGATGTGGAATGTTGCACAGTGTCTGTATTTCTTTTGTTATTCCTTTATAAATTATCTGTTAATTACTTAGTAGCTAGTTTCTAGTTTAAATATTTTCAAAGGACCATATAGCTGCTTCCAAAATTAGCCCCTAGGGGTATCCCAAAATTACAGCTGTCCTTGGAATGAAGGCTAAACTAACAAAGGATAACATTACACCCAGTTGACAGGTCTCTCTCTGTATGTCACAAATTTGCATAAGTAGTTCATGTTTATTCATAATGTAGGTGAAAAACAGAAATTGTGTAGTAAAATGGTCAATATTTGATGGATTTTAATGGCAATTGTGGCTATTTTTATCATTTTTAATGCTTTTTACACCAAAAAGGCAAGCATCACATTTACATGTCTACAGACCTTTAAAACCACCTTGATTCAATTATTCCAGACATACTGTCCTTACTAAACTTTTCAATTCACTGACTGTTAATACAATCCCACTCTGCTACAGGACTATTGCCTATTTTCCTGTATCAGTTGTACCTAAAATTTCAAGTTTTTTTCACTTACAATCACAAGTGAAAGGGATCAAGTGACTATTACCAAAAAATCTTGCCACTGTCCTCAAATAACTGGCTGAGAAGTATAAAGCATAACAGCACGTATAAAATATTAAGGGACATTTGCAGAAGCAGAACTCCCCAAATTACTTGATGAGTCCTGCCAAATGAAGTGAGATTCAATGAATAAAGCACACCTGTGCCCTGTTTCATAAAGGGTTAAGATCGATCTTAAGTTTGATTTCAAGGGGAGGATTGCATGGCAGATCAAA
>WURT03476182.1:0-22080 GCA_009936505.3 Holothuria glaberrima | reverse complement strand
CAGAGCAGGTTTTGTGCATCTACAGAAATACTGGTTCATTCAGTAGTTGGCTCAGTTTCATTACTTTCAGCAAGGAAACACAGTGCCCATTGGGCTCTTGTTAGATAAATGTTTCTTCAGGAAAGTAGCTTCATACTGATTCCAACTATTGCGTAAATATTGTGATGTTAAAACATATTGCTGTTTCCTATCCCCGTGGTCTTATAGCTCTCTTATTCATACATCAAACTGAATGACAGCAAATCTACAGTAAGATGGCAAACTTATAGGATAACATATTCCCCAACCCAAATGGATCTAAGTAACGTTGGCAGACTTATTGAAATGAGATCGTTATTTATATTTTATCACAATGGTATAACTTGTAACGTGTTTATATACAACTTCATAAATTAGGCAAAATAAAAGTTTGTTTTTCAAAAGTTGGTACCCACACACATTTACTTTGCATGGACCACAGTATACAGTATTCATTATTCGTGATCATGGTGAGCCTCTTTTTACCACATCGGAATACCTCCATCTCAACTTGAGGTGTCTATGTAGAGCCCATATGAAACAAACAAATATCGACTTAAAGGAGCTGAGTATAGTAGCCAAAACAGAATAAATTCTCGGACCCGCCGACTTCGTTACGTCACATAATGCTTCTTGGTTTATCAATCGTATAAGAAAATGCACTGTGTCTAGTACACACAATTCACAACGTACGTACGTGTGTAATATATTAGTGTTGTATGTTTCAGTACGATACTGCTTACTTTTAGGCCTATAACGTAATTTTAGCTAGGCCTACGATTTTCTTAGCCTATTATTGAGCTTTCCATTAGCTCGAAAGGAAAACTTTCTCCCTCCAACATTTTGAAACTGGTTATATTACTCGAAATGAAACCAAAGTAATCATAAGAAACACACTACAAGTATAACAGAATACTAACGCAACCAGATGATCAGTTTTTCGCGGAAACGGTTACAGAATTGTCCAAAGTAGCTGCCATGATAACTCGATGTATTGACTAATTGATCCATCGATCAGAACCGTTATAAGTTGAAACGTTGCAAAGTCGTCCGTGCCAGAAGAAAAGTAACGAACTATAAATTCAAAAGACAAATTGTCCAAGATGTAGCAAGTGAAAAATAAAAAAATCTTAGAAATAAAATACAACGTATTACTGAATTACATTGCAAAAATTATTTTAACTGAGAATACAAAACGCATTAAGAGGAATATTTTCAGTATTAGTGTCACACTGAGGGTAAACATCTGTTTGGTATGACGTATTTATTTCCGAAGAACATCACTACGAAGCTCCTTTAATAGCTATTACATGGAAATACCGCTATTGTTCCTCATGTTAAAACAAAGCTAAATTCTAACTGGGCCGCAGGAGGGGGATTCGCTTGTTTTGCTACATCCCACCTATTCCACGTGTAACCCGTACGGGGCTATCAAGGATTGTGTCCCACTTCTTCCAGTCACCTGTTCATAGTTGAGTGAATTATTTACCCAGTCCGGCTTCAGATTGAGGTAAGTGCCACCTGGAATGGTCATTAATGCCACCATGTTTTTTTTTATTATTATTATTCCGTAACATTCACTTAACGTTGTTCGCATGTTGTTGGACATGCATGTTCCGCATGGTTTAATTTTATGGGTTTTTAACTATCTTACTAACCGTTCCCAATATGTCAATATCAACTCCTCTGCCTGTATGTCGAATATTATGGGTTCAAACACTGGTTCACCACAGGGTGCAGTCTTAATCCCGTTCTTGTTTACTGTGTGCACATCAGATGCCAGATCTTCCAACGACACCTGTCCTTTAACAAAGTTTGCTGATGGTAATCCCCTGGTTGGGTTAATCATAAAGGATGACGATGCTGTTTTATTTGGATCAACTAAATTGTTTCGTGGAATATTGTAGTAATAATAATTGCTTTGAACTAAGCGTGCAAAAGACAAAAGAAATGGCAATCGATTTAAGGAATATTCTACAAGAGCACCCACAAAGGTCAGCATAAAAGAGAGTGTCGTCGAACGTGTTTCTATATACCAGGATTTCTGAAAAGGGGGGCCGAAGTTGTTCGACCTGTGAATGATGGCACTATACCATTTGAGCCTATACCATCTAAGTGGAGCGCCACCATCGGTTGGCGCGGAGCGTACAAGAAAATTTTTGACAAAATAGACCTGCCAGATTGCCGGAAATAGCACTTCCCATGTCTTATTTTTGCATTTTCTGCTTCATATAATTTCATGTCTCAACTCTCAACACATTAATTTTTCCACAAGTTATTAACAGAGAACAGTTATCATAGGTACAGCTTTTACTACAATGCATCCTGTTCAAGGCGTCTAATCAGATCTTTAGTAGTCATGTACTAACTTCAGGCCCGTATCCAGCTTTTACTTAGGGGGGAGGGTTCGTCATGCGCGGCAGGAGTATCTAAGCGGAGCGCCACCATCAGTTGGCGCGGAGCATACCAGAAAATTTTTGGTTTTACAAACCCCTCTGATGGCCGGAAACGGCACTTCCCGAGTGTTCTAAGCAAGAATATGTTCAGGAGGGGGGGTACCGTAACTGTGCCTACATGCAAATGTATGGATTGCGAGGATGATATAACGTTGTATGGCATGTAGACATACAGCAGTGTTGTTGTAGGCTCGACTTGGTGCCGGTGGGGCAATTACCGATCTATACTATACTGTTGAATCTGACAGAAAGGATTACGAAAGATCTCACCTTCTTAGCCGGGCTTCTCAGCATAAGAACAGCTTACTGGTCGAAACTTGACAAGTTCAGTATAGTTCGCGGTTCCCCAGCTAAAGCTTGCTGCAGTGGTTCGCAGTCGTTTGACGCATGGACCGCCTGTTTTTTTCCCTCTCCAATATGGGCATTTTGTATTTTCAAAATTCCACGAAAACGTGTCAAAATCAAGGATGGGGTTAGAATAGGTTTAAAGTCGGCCTCGAATTTTCGAATGGAGCATGGTCTCTCATATTCCAACCACAAATTGGGAAAAGACAACCATAAGTTCGTTAGTGAAAAAAGGGAGCGTGGTTGGATTCTAACGGTTTGACTGGTCGACGGCCCTCCATTTCTGTCGAACAAAGAAAGCTGCATTTTGACAAACAAGTCAAGGCGTGGCAAACACAATCATGTACAGTAAGATAGCATGTGTACGAATTGTCTCAATCGACATTCAAACTGATCTGCTGTGCGCTATGACTCCCATGCTTCGAGGTTGTTAATTACAGCCTCATTCTCTATCTCTCTGTCCTTCCCTCTATCTCTTTTCCTTTCCGTTTTTTCTCTCTTTTTTCCTTTCATTTTTTTTTGTTTGTTTTGCATTTTAGAAAAAGGGGGGGGGGCCGGGTCGGCCCCTAGATCCGCCCCTGAGGTGGAATGGGCTTTCGAAACATAGTAGTGAAAGGGTATTATTTAGACATATGTTAAATACCCTCAAGATTAACGGGAGATACGTGGCTAGCAACATTTAAACAGAGTCACTCAGTCACCCACTAACTACTTGAACATTATCTTCAATCTGTTTCATAGTGTTAACTGTTTTTGCAATTTATACCTCTGACGTAGAAGTAGAAACTCACGTATTTGAAATTTAGTGATTCGATTTACCACGGGAATAGTTAGAAACTTCTCAATATTTTACTTTTTGTAAATGCGTTTGTGGAAAGCTACCACTGTAACAACCATGCTATTCAGAGCGGTGTGAAGAAGTCAGAATACCAGTGGCGTAGCCAGTGGGGGATAGGTGGGCAGAGTGCTTCCCCTGATAAAAAAAAAAAATCGACAGGGAAAATCGGGAAGGGGAAGGAGAAAGAGGGAAATGAGAGCGAATAAAAGAAAAAGAAGTAGGAATAGAAAAGGTGAAGAAAAATAAATACACCTAAGACTGCCACTCCCGGCGCCGGGCCTCTCCCGAATACCGAATACGATCCCGAAAATTGGGGCTCCGGGAAGAAATTTGTCCTTGCCCCCTCTCCGACTGGAAAAGCTGGCTACCCTACTGCAAAATACTATAGCATTTTGTACTTGTCCGTTCACTTTAAACATGTCAGCTTATTAATTTGCTGATGCAGTATGGTAGCACTGAATAAAGAAAGTGATGAAAGTGTCAAGAGTCAATAGTTTTATCATGGTTCATATACTTATTCTTTATAAAAGCTGTTTACAGACATTTACAGTAACAAACTAAGTATTCGGTGTTGTCCTCTAACAGAGTATATTTCCAGAAACCACACCTACACGTGGACACTGAGTAGAAGGTTGAACAGTCAGTAACAGTCAGTTTCCAGCTATAATCAATTGACCAGTAGTAACTTTAAAGGGAGGTGCTAAACGAATTTTCTATCACTTGAGATATGAGATCGTTTTCAAAACAATGGATATGCGTACATATATGCATCTGACCTATTGCACGCCTCCGAACAATATGCAACGGTCGGTAAACAAACTATGGGAACAATTGTTACACAGGTTACCCTGCAGTTTATTTGTACTTCACGCGTTTTATAACACAGGAAGGTTTATTAGAACTGTCCTGTTGAACTAGTTGTACACGAAAAGCCTATTTGCTTATGGTCATATACGACGGAGGACATGGCTCTGTAATGTAAATCCCCTTCGATATTCTTCAATAAAGACTGTAATGTATGTCTTGGTTCTCATTACTATTGTTCAACAAAAGTGCAGCCACCATTTGTGAATTCACGGTTGCACGAAATCTAATTTGTGATTGGGATAATGATAGCTTGCCTGTAACTGTTCATGATAAGATTATTAGGTCCGAGCCGCCGAGTATTAAGTTACATGTACGACACAACAACAAAACTTTAATTGAACATTTACAAAGTGTAAGTTGAAAGTATGGACCTACCTTTGTGTGAATGTTTTTTATTTCTGCACAAGGGACATTAATGTTCATTTCTAAATAAATATCTGTTCAAACATGCCATATTAAACGTTTCCAAATTTCTTTACACGGTTGCTATTAAAGTTGCCCTTTTCGTCTTCCTCGACCTTGGCTGTTACGAAGATTTCGTTACGTTGCTGAAAATATCAGTTCAAGCTGTGTTGTGAAAAACTTAGGCTATAAAAAGAGTTGCGACAAATCTACTTCTCATAACCAGGAAGCGCATGCTGTTAATGTTATACTTATTAAACTTATTTTGGAAACAGGTTGAAAACGTTGTGACCTTTTAGAGATATTGATTTAAATTAAAGAATTATAATGAAACGTTTCAATGACTTATTCTCAGACGAGAATAACTTCATAACCAAACTATTTTAACATGGGCGGATCCAGAATCTTTCAAAAGGGGCGAGGGGGGGGGGAGGGGTCCAAGTAATTATTGAATCCTTGACACAATCTTAGTGAAGTGCCATCACTGGTTGGCGTGTACCTTACGGTAGTAACGCCTCCAGACTTTGGTGATGGGGGGGCACCACCGATGATGGTGGTAATGCTACCTCAGTTAAAATCCCATGTTTGCGTAAATTGCCCCTTTCTCCCGTGCCCTGCATTTTTGTGTGCAGCAACGGGTATCCTTCCTTTGTCACTACATAAAGGTGCCGTTCTGGGGGAGGGGTCTAAGGGGAGGGGGTTCCCCTCCCCAATGAGAAATATTTGTTTAAGGTTCATTCGATGCAAAAATGGTGCTACATTTAGGATATTTATGGAGCTGAATATATATATGACTGGAAAATGTCCATAATTTAGTGAATTCAAACTTTTGGTTAGGTGAAAGAGGAGACCACGCTGTCTAAGGGAAAAATACGTTGCAAAAAAAAAAAAAAAAAAACTCCTGAAGTCCCCTCTCTTTTGCTACTTTACTGCCTTCTGATTGGGAAAGTTTTTTACTCCTAAATACGTGCGTGGAGTCCACAGAAACATCCTTTGACTATAACCCAATTTTTCCTTTTTGCTTCATTCTGCATTATATGGGGTATCTAAGGCCAGCAGATGCCTGTATAGGGCCTCATAGAAGCTCTGAAACAATTATACGAAATGAGGCAACGACATATAATATAATACTTCAAGTGGGGTCCTAACGGGTTGGCATGCAGCATGTTGTGTGATTGCCGGCCTGGGGAGGAGTTTAAGGGGGGAGGAGGTGTTCCCCTCCCCTTGGAAAATTTTTGAAAAATTGAGTGTTTTTACATGCAATCTGGTGCTACATATGCTACCTTTTATGTTGAATTTTCTGCTAAATTTTTTACGTATCAGTCAGGGGGCCCACTGCCCAATGTCTCCCTTAAATGCTCCACTGAATGTTAATTACCTGACATCCAAATGATCATACAGAGTATGATGCCGAACACTTTACAACTATCGTATTTTTAGTAATTTTGAACCGACGAAAATCTAGACGAACAGCTTCCAGCAATGGGGAATGGGTGGGAGGGAGAGGTGCAGGAAAGGGATATTAGACCTCCCTGATATGGATGAAGGGTTGAAGGATTAGCAAGCGCGTTTCACAAATCTTTTTAGTCGCAAGTGTATTTACGATCACCATCTATATCGATAATGGCTGCGGGCGATACGCTCGGTAAAACTTTCAGAAAAATGTATTACGGCAAATTCGTACTTTCAAGTTCCAACTTTCCACATTTGCGAAAATTCTGATAGTTTGAGAAACATTTGTGATAGAAAATGATTACCATAGATCCGTCACTCGGCCGAAACACACCTCACCCTACCCCCTACAGATATTTATAGCTTGAACGCCTTCTGGGATCAATTTAAAATTTTCAGAATTTTTCTGATTGGGCGCACACCCCCCATGCCCCTTGCCGGCGCCTATGACCTGCTTACCAAGAATTTTTTGTCTAGAAATACCTCCTACATCGCCGGAAATGACACTTATCAGGCCTTCCCACTTTTCAGGCAAGTTGCGGATAAACATTCAATACTAAATTTGTATTACCTTTAGTATCAGCTAAAGTCATAGCTTTTCGTAGGGTCTCATTTGTTCGTAGAATCCACGTAGTCGCTAAGCACAGTGTTTACACAGTGCATGTTCAGTTAACCGGCCTGTTCATGATATTCATGTAGGCCTCATGCAGTGCCTTTGAACCCTGCATATGTAGTGGTATAACATGGCAACGTGGAAAGGCAAACACAAATTTAGCAGAAACAGGGTATTATACACCAACACTTTAAAAACAGACAGCAAAAAAAAAAAAAAAAAAAAAAAAAAAGAAGGATTATCAGAATCTCTGCTTTGTTGACAAAACTGACTTAGCTTATGTACCGGTACAGTACATTGTGGAAAGTACGCGTGCAATTATGTAAATATTTCGGACTTCACAGAACTTAAGAAACTGGTTACTGTTGGGGTTATATAACCTACCCCTGTTATTATTACAACACGACCAAAATACAAACAGAAGTATTACTTGCGTACGAGCTCGCAGAATTCTGTCACTTATGTCACAACGGCAGCCTATCTACTGGTCATTTTGGTACCTTTAGTTGGCAACATGTTAACGGTGCTGGCCGCACTAAACGATATTAGAAGTGGTGATCATGTCCGAGCACAAAAGTATAATTCTGGATTAAGTATACAAAATTCAAAAAGGGATGTGGGTCCAATGAGTGCCGAATGCTCGAGTGAGGCGGTGGAAGATTCGGTAGTAGTTCCCTCTCCTGACAAGGAGTTTTAAGTTCACTTAGAATGGTGCAGTTTGGCCATGTTTATATAACCTTATATATACAATAAGAGGAAATAGTTTCACACCTAAATAAGAAAAACAACAAATTTTCATTTATAACCCTGTATATAAGGCAGCAGTTCACGAAAAGAAACGAATATACCGGGAATGTGTTTCAATTGATGCCCCATATTTAGCACACATGGTTATGTTGATATGTTATCGACAGAATACCAATATGGTCCCTTGAAAATCAAATATGAAGTACAAATTTTTATATGGCAGTGTCAAACAACTGGGTTCTGCATTGCTTTTGATACTTTCATAGCGAAATAAGAAACACTGTGCTGATACTGTTGAATGACCTATGACTGACAACGTAACGGATGTGATGTACTTTCTGATTACTACGCCATTTCAGCAGGCTTCTTCTGGTGAATACGGAAGAGGAACTACGACTGTCCTACTTTCTCTCTGGAAAATATTTTACTCCTTAGAGGGGGGAGTCCGGACCCCTTGGACCCCTCCCCTGTATCCGCCCTTGTTTAAAACAAAGTCAAAAGCAAGCTATTTTCTACCTCCGGTAACCCAGTTGAATGAGGGTTTCACTGGTAAGGCTGATGTAGATTATCCTTTTCACGGAATTTATTTCAAAGTAAAGTGTTTTGACAAGACGGATTCAATTATCACAGTACACATGCTTGACCTGCTTGTACTTTGCATGGCGTTCCTGGTTTGGAGCAATTTATCGGCAATTGTTATAATTCCACCTATAATATGTTACTATCGGCTCAGCGTACCCCGAAGAAAGCAATTGGTTAACACAATCATCGGCTTCGAAAGGCTCTCACCGCTTTTCCCCATAGTTACTCCATGAGAATTAGTTGCTAGGTACATGTTTTCCACTTTACGTAAGTCATATTTCTTAAACTAAAAAGGGTAAGGGTCCTTTGTTTGGATAGGAAGGTGTCTATCAACTTTAGGTACCTTTCCAATTCGCATTTAGATGTTGCTACTAAAATGCCCTGTCCTAGTTTACATAGTTCTACTGTAGTTGAGTAAAGGTATAGGAAAAAGAACTAGTAGTAGAAATAATGATAGGGTGAGAAAGGGGAGTTTGGGTTACCGTATGCTTTGTCGTAGTCATACTTTCTATCCCTTGATATTATTAAGAGCACGTTGGGTACCTGGTGAAATTTTGTTATTAGTTCTTAGCGATCAATAGAGCTTACTTGCGATGTCGACGGCGGGTAATCTCGTGCAATTTCATATACATTTGGTGGTCGCTAGAACATTGTGGGAACTTGGTGACTACTTGGAGTGAAGTCCACTGCTTAAGAGAGGTCCGCAGATGCTCTAGTCTAGGGTATAATTAGCTGACAATCTCTTAAAGTGCGAAGAGTACGTGAAGTATAAAATGTATGCATTGGAATCTTTACCAATATGCTGGAGAAGTGACATACGCAACTGTAGGGCTGTGTATGCATGCAATAAATTTAGCATAATTAACCAATTTCAGTTGAAAAGAGCTTGATAGCATCTGTCTGAATGGTATAAATCTTCCTGTTAGAGACTGCTTTCCATCTGGCTCAAAGAAACGATTATTTCTCCTTTAACGACAAAATTGACAAAATGCAGCAATGCAGCGCCTTCTTTCAGTTTGTGATCTGGTTAATGGAAATGCACAAAACAAAATACACAAGACAATTTGAAAGGGAGAGTTATATTCATGCCATTTTTTTTTTAACTTGGTACATGAAAGCACGGATTCCAAATCTCCATTGCTTCTCCACCACTGTAATTCGCTGCACATACATTAGAATATAATAGCGTTAATGAGATCTTAATTCTACCAAATAATTTAGTAATTTACTTTTCACAGTAATGGCCATCCTAAAATGAATATCGAAGATTCATCTATCCATGTAGCAAACTTCAATTTTCAGCCAAGATTAATAAGGGGCCCGTATGGGCCAGCCCATATGATTATACAACCCATATGGGCACATGGGCTGGTCAATATGGGCTACTTATGAATCTTAGGTACAAAATTATATCCCATATGGGTCCTCTAAGGATCCCCTATTCGAATGTGTCCATGGTATAGTCTTTGGACGCCGTCATTTTGGAAATGATTGCACCCTCAAGTAGACATGTATGACATCGTGTAAGTTATTAGAATTTTGGTAACTTTTTACTTGTAAAGATTTCTTGATTAATTTGTATCAGGCCGGAAAAGAGTCTTCCTTCAGATGTTCGTTTCTTGCATTTTTTATTAACTTTTGTTAAGAAAAGTAAGAAACGTTATAACAGAGAAAAGTTCAAAGTTATTATTTCACTAAATTGAGTTGTAAATAGGTGTCTCATTGCACATACTGTACTACAGCTTAAATGACATTGTTACACAAATCAGATAATCTCTTGAACCACGGGTATTTGCTTTATCAAACCGACAAATCAGCAGTTTGGGGGATCCTCCCGACTGGAAGAATCTTTTTTGCCCCCAATCTGAAGAGTAACTGGTCATGGGGGCCTCAAGTTTGTCAATTACGCACGATTCCATTTCTTTTTTATGTACATTTTTAATAGTGAATGGTATCAGAATCCCGTTGCAAAATTTCGTTGTGCCGTTTTTGAGAAAAAGGCAAGTTTTGAGTGTTCTTCATTCCTGCTAAACCTTGCTTATGTTATTCCAGAAAAGCTCATATACTGTGTTACATATATTGCCTTCCATTCGGAAGAAGTTTGGTTTCCTCCCAAACGGGAGAATTACCGGACTGATAGGGGATAAAGCCCCGGTCAAATCAGACAACGATAACGTTTCCGATACGATAACGAATCGTCGCTTTAATGCGGCAGAAATTCGTGCTGATTTTGCGAAGCTAGGTAAACTAAGTAAAGTAGGCTACGGCGATGGATAATGAAACTCCGAGGACTATTCTACACAATCCCTGTAGTTTTTATGCGTGTTTTTAAATCACTGATCTTTTTTTTTCAAGGAAAAAGGTCAACTATGATACCGAGAACTTCCGACGACATTTAAAAACTACATAGCCAGCTCTTGAGCTAAGAACCTAACCTAAATGGTCTTTTAAACAAACTACGCAAGCTATACAGTATCATCACCAGTCGAACTGGAACATGTAAAAATAAGTATAGGCTACTGCTTTCTTTACGTCCAAGCGCTTCATTCCATTCACATTGGGACGTCATGCAGGTGTTTGTCCTACCGAATCGGGCTCTTCACCTTAAATCAGAGTATCACAAACAGGCCTAGGCCTATACATAGGTTACACAGCATGCTTTCCATTTCTATGCTGTATGTATACAGTGTTACCACAAAGTAGGTGTACAAAAATGGCGGCTTTTCGTCGTTTGCCGAGCAAACTAGAGAGATGGTACGTCTCATGTCAACAAAACATCTCGTTGGCTTAGAAATTTATCATATCATTGGTTTCTTGTGTTTTTAGCAGTTCAAACAATTTGCACGATCTTGGGACTATTTTCTATTCGTTTATTGCCTTGGTGTGACTACTCTGTTGAAATTTTACGGTAACTATTTCTATACTTGAATCGTTATCGTACTGGATTCGTTATCGCTGCGTGGTGTGATCGGGGCTGAATTCTAAGTTAAACTACTAATAAACGTCCAATTTCTAGTTTTTATGGTTTGAATATCTTATATCAAAATCAATTGGTAAAAAATGAAGTGCTACATTTTAATATTCCGGATTCTAAAATTGTCCATGGCTTCCAGGGCCGTCTAAACGTTGTTTCCGACAAAACAACACTTTAAATTGTTTCATTGAAAGACAAGACTCAATCCCCTTTAACGAGTGAACCAATAGATGTTACCTTTGTAGTAAAAAATAACCTACTTCGATAAGAAAGCTGTTCATTACCCGTTGAGCTAATTCGGTGGTTCCTTTGTTCTTCTGTGTCGTATTTAAAGAACCATCATCATCGCTATCCCTCACTATTACAACTAGCTTCTTATTCAAAACTACTTCTTGCTAAGCGGAAAGAAAATGATCCTTGTTTTGGTATGGCAAAAGACGCCCGATTACCTGTCTACGGGTTTGCATGAGAAGCCAAGGTATCTTCACATGAGCATCACCCTTTGCTCGAGCTCCGTTTCCAAAACATCTGAAGATAAGGCGTCGTTTAGCCTTATATTATTCCATTATGGACATTAGTAATCACTTTCTCCCAACAAATGACGATCGATACACTCTCCCACATGCATAACAATCAAAACAGCATTCCACCAGCTGATATTTGATGCACACCATGCATTATATATTGGAGGAGTTTTGGTTCGCACTTGGTTTGTAAATAGCAGGAGAAAGGAAACCCAGGATAGCGTAAACTTTGCGTACAAAAACAAAAAAAAAAAGGGGGGGGGGCGTTTTTGCCTACTGTTCCCAATGTTGGTTGTGCATGATGTGATGTGTTGAGGGTCTGTACGAGTGACGAACATACACCATAAGAAAAGCAGATGTGAATCTATGGTATGGGATCATGGGGCTTCTCGGAAGTTTTCTTTTGTACACAAGTAAACCTGCAGTGCTCTTAACCAGCTTCTAGACACCGTGGAATCATACTTAGGGCATTCGAAGCTTTCAGTGTTTTTAAAAGAATAATATTTGTAGTGTGTTATCTGCAAAGTGCCAACTACAACACCGGTCATATCTATGTGTATAGTAACAGTTGTAAGAGCCCGCGTGGGGGTAGGTGGGTTGACCACTCGCACTTTTTAATCAACTATCTCTGTAGTTATAAAGTGTTTAAAACATGGTCTCTTGTATGGACGTTTGATTTGTCATTTTACCAGGTGGTCATAGCTACATAATCACGATACTTTCCGGCAGTATTTCATCTGCATTTATATTTGTGGCATCGATGAAGGATTCTAGAGTGAACTACAGGAAAACAAAATGGCACAAAACTCAAAAAATAAAATGACAAAAAATTAAAAAAAACTAAAATTATATTTGAGGGTGACATGTTTTTGTAATAAGTGTCACACAGTGGAATAAGAATAGCAGTCTGATATTTCTCTCTCGGAGATACATAGGCTGCTCCATACTTTTAGAACAAGTGCATGCGCAGTTATACTACTTAAATGATGTATCTCTAATAACTGCTTCCAGGCAAAGTTTGAAAATTCTCTGGCGGGAGCAGCCTTTCCCTGTCCAAATCTGGCGCCACCCTGTATCGTTTCCAAAAGATGAGATGACAGGAAAGTGAGATCCACCTAAAATGTATGCATGTATTTCCGTCCCTACGAAACCGGATGGTTTTCATAAGAAATAGAAAGGTATCAAACTAATTCTCTTTTTATCAGTCTAGACCAAAACCAAATACTGCAATGCTCTTGAAGTCCTTCCAAATTCATGATCTTAATCTTGGTGGGAATCTAATAGCATATCGAACTAGTCATTTGGTGTTAAAATTACCATAATTTACATTTAAAATATAATTGTTTTCATAAGTAAGAGGAAGGCTATGTCAATACTGATAATCCCGATAACAACCATGTATTGCTTTAAATATTCTGCTTATACCCATTGCCCACGGGGTGAGACTACCACCTCTTCGTAATCAGTTCGTTCCACCGTTTTCACTTTACCCTTGTATATTAATCTTTACGGAACAACTTTTGATTTTCCACCAGGAAACGAGTACTGCAACAGCATTACTATGTAACTCGAAAACATTAACAGAGAATAATGTTTGTACCTCGATTAATATATCAGAATAGTGACAACTGCTATGATTACCTTATGTGTTCTTTATTCCTTCAGTTGTTCGAGTAAGTGTAACCGTGGACACAGACGTTTACTTAAACACCATTAAACTACAAGAATAATCATTATAAAACTCTTTTAAAATCTTTTACCGAATTCTACAAAATATTCAATATTTTCTTATTACAAGACAGTAAAACCAGAGCTCTTCTTCATTGCATAAACCAAATGCATAGAAATTTGTTTCCACAGCCATGTACTATATCTTTATGATTCAACTACGTTTTTACTTCACTTAGCTAGTTTTCAAGGGAAACATGTTAAAAAAACGTTACTGCATTTACAGCAAACGTTATTGTCACAAAATGTTAACCCAGTGTTAGAAATGCATGTACCAAATCTAAACGTATACCTTCAAATTTAACTTTTACCAGCAACTGGCATTTTTAAGTAGATTCGATTTGTTTGAAAGTGAGTCAAAGACAAACTAATTAAAAAAGGAGAACATTGCGGTAATTTTCCTTAAAATTTACCCAATTCATTGCACCAAACTGTATCTATAGGGACCCTCAAATATTCAAAAATTTCCCGAAGGGGAGGGGGATCCCTCCCCCAGGACGTTCAGGGCAACGTTCAGCCCCACAAATCTCGAACAGCTTCCCACGCCTATGTGCATCATCCACTGGAAATGTTTCATTTTCAGCTTCAATTAGGCTCACAGTTCTTTATTTTTGCAAGAATATAAGTCAAAACATCCATATGGATATAACACACGCTTTTAGAACACTTTTTTGGGGTTTGAATCATGATTCTCATTAAAACAGTTCCACAAACTCTCATTGTCTATCCTGGACGATAAAACAACACATTTGCTACGAATGATGTTTGATAGTATATAGACTTCTAAAATTGAAGTTTGTATAAATTGAATGAAAAGAACCATACTTAGAATTAGAATGTCTAAAACTGAATAAAAATCCTCCATTGCTTTTTTTTTTGTTTTAAAGCATCAAAACATTAAAAATTTTGTTTTCCTTCTTCATATTCTCTGAGTTGTCTCGCATATAGGTTTCGTCGATAATGGTGCTTCATTTCGACTCGGACTTTATTTCATCGTATTCCTGTTGGGCAGAATTAAACATTTATGCCCATTAATTTTTTACATTAAATCAGGGTGCACTTTGTACAACTTTGCGCTCTGCAGCAAAACAGCCGTATACTAGTTTTAAATCGTAATAACGTTCCAACGTCTAAGTCCTTTAACAAATCAAAAGAAACCATGAAGCATATAAACTCATCCAAAGAAGTGGTATGTAAGACTCTTAAAACGGATTCTTTGCTGGTCGAATTGCCTAAACCAGTCAGGAAAAAGTAAGTTTTCCTGACGCCGGAAGCAGATTTATTCGGCCTTAGGTCATTTCCCTACGCACACTATACGATATTGACCATCATTTGAATCATTACGTGTTAAGCAGTGGAATGGGTTATGGGCATAACTAGTAAATTTCGTATTGTTTTTTTGCATCTCACAAAAGTTTTGATTTCTGCCGTTAACGTAAAATAAACACACCTACCTTGTTATCATTACACATGTGTGAAAGTTGTAAGGACAAGTGATCAAATGATGGTCTTTTCTCCGGTGACTTGTCCCAGCAATTAAGTGTAATCTGCCAACTGAACATGCGAAAAACCCTTCGATTAGAACTTGAATAGATTTTCTATAAGTAATGAATATCTGTGTCACGGTCACCGGTAACGATCCAAAAAATATCACCAAAATGTAACTTCTATAAATGAGCGCTCATCCTAAACTAAATTAGGAATCACGGGCAATATTTACATACTTTATGTTGGTCAACACACTTTTAACTTTTTGTTGAGATATTGAAGTTATATAGTTTCTACAACTTATCTTATTTGAACGTTCATCATCCACGAATCTCATCTTATTTGTACGAGAGATTGTCATTGCTATTTACAAACACGTCACAGTTATCTCTGTGAAGATGTTGCAATTTATTTAATTCATTAGCTCTATTCAGAGGCAGAGTGGTTCAATCCTGAAATCTCTCGGACTTAGACATCGCCCTCGAAAATATATCTTACCGAGTTTTTTCTCTTTTGGCCTCGTAAGTCCTTTTATTCCAAAACATACGAAATACTCATATTTCTTAAACAATTCGTCAGCTTTTATAATTCTCTCTTTCAATGTAGTTTCTTCAGGTGTTTGTATTTTAATTTCTGTTTCCCTCTGAGATGCTTGGGAATGGCACATCGTCTATTATTGTGTTAGATGTAAAATACCACGTATAAAATGTTCACCCTAGTTGTTTGTGCTTATCACACGTTAATAAGCACAATGGCAGGTTATACAGGGAAACATGGCCGACCAGCTTAAAACTTGCTAAATATCGAATAAAGAGCGGGATTGATTAATTTTAGAGAAGATAGTTGGTTCATTCAAGTCTATTTCTTTATCGAACTTGGTTATTTCAAGGGCTATGATTATTTAAGTCGTTCATATTTACTAACATTGCTCCAGGACAATTGTTAGGTAGCGGAAGATTTTCTTTCCCCTTGAGCTCTTTTTCGACGTCACTCCTAGCCTTTCCTCTGTGAGGTAAAGAACCTAAAGAAAGAAAATTCAAAATTACATTTTGTACCGATCTTTGCAATCACAGCTCTTTATTATCATGTCATGTTTTTCCCAATGCAAAGAGGTTTTTTTTTTTTTTTTCTTTTTTTAGGCGTACTTTTTTCCAACGAATTGTAGAATTGTACAAACAGTAAATTTACCATAGCTGAAGATTTCCCACATGAGCACACCGAATGACCACACATCGACCAAAGGGCCAAGCTTTTCCAGAAACAAGTATTCTGGAGGCATCCATTGGTAAGGCACCGACTGAAATGTAAACGATTGAAATTTGATTTAAAATCAAACCCAAGCGTGATGTTCTAAATGTTACAAAGTATACCGACTCGCTGTGTATAGATTCACAATTGAATATTCTTTATACGCCTAGAGAATAACTTTTGGGCAACTTATATTGTAGCCGAACATTTTGATATTTTACGTAAAGTAAGAACAGATACATCATGTCTTTTTTTATTGTGACGTAAATTACTAAAGGATTCTTGTTAGCGATCAATAAGGATATCATTTCTGTGATCAGGCACTTAACACTAAGTTACTCCAATTAGTTCTGGGAAGGTAGATCAGTAATGTCAATATTACGTAACATTAAAATGTAGTGTGTTTAAAATGTGATGTAGATTTTCCTTCCTCAAAACTTTTAGCATGGTGACGGACCCATCAAACAATATAAGGATTTTATTCAGCTGTTTACTTTACCTTGTCCCACAATATTGCCAGTATGTCTTTAGCATTATCATTTGACACAAAATCGTACAGCTTGCATTGACCGGATACATCTATAATGACCTTTTCTGAACGAAGACCAGGATGAAGAAACTGTCAAGAAACGGTCAAATATATTAGCCTACAAATATCAATGAAAAACTGAATTTATAAATGTTTTATTTATTGAGCTTTATGATGTTAAATTCAAATGTATTATTGCACTGAACTGTTGCTTCGAAACATACGCAATCTCATGTGACAGATGTAGTATCTATTCCCCTCACAAATCTACAACTCACCTTTTGCGTTGTTAGATATTTCATACCACGTGCAATTTGAAGAGCAAGCCCTGGCAAGCTTTCTACAGATCCCTTTTCTGGAACATGAAAACGTTTCCGTTTGGTGTTACCGTATTGGTGAATTTTGCTCGGTTGGAAGTTTTCCCTTAAATATTCCCGTAATTTGGTTCCATTTACAAATTCGTAGCATAGCAAATTAGGAACTGTAAAAATGGAAAAGTTATTTGGATATAAATGAACCGTTAGTACATGGGCAGTGGACTATCAATAAAACTATACCTAAAACGATTTTTTTTAGTATGAAAGGAACACCATTTATAAAAAAAAATGATGGTTTATTTACCGTTATTGCAGCGCCCCAGAAATTGAACAACGTTGACATTCGATGTAAGTGTTGCGAGTGCTTGTACCTCATCAGCCTGTAGTTTTGCTAATCTAACAGGGGCGTCATCTTCGTTGTTTATGAAATTAAACATTAATCATTAGGCGTTTAATAGCCATATTTTAGTTCTCACACGATGCACATCACGCTAATGAAAGGAGAAGCGTGACCTAGAAAGATTCATTACAAGCTTTAAAAAATGCATTTTACTCCGGGGAAATCTTTGAAAACAAGTTCACAAAATTAAAAGAAGAAACACATGAATCGTCTACTAAACAATGGTCAAACTAGTAAATAGTGAATAACATACATGGAGAAACGAGTGATAGGTAAACTAGTTGCATCAATAAACGATATAAATATTTTTCTCTAACAGTTATGTTCAAAATCCATATCATATACCAGATTTTAAACAGCTCCATACTTCCCTTTTGCCATAGCTTGACATTTGTCTGAATTTTAAGGGAAGAGACTAATGTGTGCTCTACAATGTAATAAAAAGTCAACCTTTCGTCTGTATCAAACAAACTGCTTTACGTCAAAAAAGTTCCCTGTGTTGGTCATATTTAGTGACAAAGAACATATGGTTGGCTTTAAAATCAAAGAAATTGAAAGCAGAGGATTTCCAAAAAGCAGAGTATTTCAAAAATAAGCGCTCTCTAGTTCTGGGAATTGTTTCATATCCAAGGTCATGGATCCAATCTCTTAAAAGACAGTAAATGACCATAATTGACCAATAACATCGATTGATAAATACCTGAGACGGTTTTAACTACTATTTCCTCTTGAATCGAGGTTAAATTCATTTGTGCTTTTTTATACATTATGAGGCCTTTGCCTGGAAACGGTGCCTGTAAGGTTAAATTCCCAAAAGGTACGTCAACGTTGACATGGTGTGGGGAGAGTTGCTTTGTTTCTTGAAGGTCCATGTAAGCTAGGATAAAAATGACAAATGTATTTCATCTGGAATGCAAGCCTTCTATATTTCATGGTACAAGATTGTACAAAAATATAAAAATTACTATTTGTGGGTACCATATGCAATCTGTCATTTGTCTGTCAACTTAGATATATCACAATAAATCCGATGTTTCTACTAAGGTTTAGATGCTTTGTATAACCCTTTTCTGTCTTTCAACACAAATAAATAAGCTGGCAATGCAACAATATTACACCTCGTACCGTACCTGTATTTGTTTTATCTGCAGCGTTGTGAAGATGTGTTGCAAAACTGAAGAAAAAAAAAAAACCTCCAGATCAATAATAACTATAGATTTCTTTGTAAGGAGGATTTTACTAAATTAGCTTACGAATGCCTAAAACTCAAACATACAGGTTGCTCCGGTTTACGCCCACGGAGTTCCGCAGGATTCCATTCTTGGTCTTTTGCTACTTCTAATTGATGTGAATGATATCAGTTTTGTTTCTAAACATTTTACCTCTATTCTATTTGCCGACGATACCAACCTTTTTCTTTATAGAGACTTATCATCATTACAAAATACTGTCTGTAATGAGTTCTCTGTACTTTCAAAGTGGTTTGCTAAAAATAAGTTATCTTTGAGTGCATCTAAAACTGTACATGGTATTAAACTCCTGTAACAGAAACTACACCTTTGACATACATGTTGTCGGTCACGAATGAAGCAGACCGATCAAGTAAAAATTTTGGGGGACTCGATTCAAATCTTTCATGGGAAAATCACATTTCACATTTTTGCGATCAAGTCTCTTAAGGTGTAGGTATTCTTTGTCGTTGAAGCATATTTTACCCCGATTATTCGTGAGACAGAGTTACCATAATTTTGTTTTACCACATTTGTCCTATTGCTATACTGTTTGGTCTGGCACCACCATACGCCATTTAAATATATTGTTCTTCAAAAACGAGCCCTTCGTCATCTCTCTTCTGCTGGCCTTCGTGTACATACCAACGACTTACTTAAATCATTGAACCTATTAATACTAAGGGACAATATTAGGCTATTATTTCAACATTTACTTGTAGTTTTTTATTAACGCTCTACAATCATTTTTTTTACGATTTCATCGAAAAAACTGTGTTCATTTTATTCATAAAGCACTAGAAATACGTTATTCCTTCGACCTGTGTACGGAACAAACCTCACCCAATAAAGTTTGCGATATCTCGCTGTGAGCGTATGGAACAGCCAACCAAGTCAAATTTATTTAACTTGTAAACCTTCAGTAAAGTCTGTCAGAAGTGTTTTACGGCGTTACATGATAAACACATTCCAAGTTTCCTCTATTAGCTTTTCAAGGTATAGGAAGAAAGGGACTGAAAAAATTGGGAAGGGGAGGAGGGGTGAGATTGTTATTCTGATCTAGTTAGACGTAAGTGTACTTTCCTGTAAATTTTGTAGTATATTTTACGCAATTCCTTTGGTTTTGTGATTTTCGGGGAGTGTGCATGTAAATTGCTTCAATCATCAAAGAACCGACAAATATCATCACACTTCATGTGTATTCCTTCAAATTTGGTTTACAATTTTACCCCCGCCCCCCAGAAAAAGAAAAAAAAAAAAAAAAAAACGCAAGTGCCCTTGTGAGCTTTAGGATAAAGACAACGAAGGATTAACGTGAACAGGTTTACGTGAATGCATTCAACGTCTATCACAGCTGTTCCCAACCTTTTTAGACATCTGACACCCCTAGGTAATGACGAATTATAACGTGGCAGCCTGTTAACACTATCTAAAGCGGAGCGCCACCATCAGTTGGCCCGGAGCGTCCTAAAAACGTTTGGCTCTAACACGCCCCCTACATTGCAGGAAATGGCACTTCCCAGGTCTTCTTACTTAGTAACAAGGCATGCAGTTACTTCATCTTCAATCAATAAAAACGGAACAACTATTGTTTTTGTAATTTTTCTTCAATTTAATTTATTTATTGAATCTTATGCTGGCACTCCTAGAGAATTTTCTGGCGCCCCTGGGTGCCACGGCAGTCCCTCTTGGGAACCACTGGTCTAACAAAATGATAACATAGGAAAATTCTCTCTTGGTCGGGTCTCATTAAATAACAGCAAAGCCCAATTAAGCGTCACTACTGGGGATGTGGGGGTGCTACACCCCCGAAATTTCAAAAGCGTCGTCCGTCGGGAAAACTTTTCCGGCTGTTAGGAAAAAAATGTTCCTTTCTCTTGAAGTACCCTGACTTTTTTAGAAAAAAATATTTAAGCTCCACAAAAATGTCGGGAACTTTTATGATCAATATGTTTCACTTAAAAGAAATCAGTGTCGGCGAAAATATTGCTTTGGAGAAATTATACCCAACACCTAACCCCTCCCATATTTAGGTGTATTGGCAAACTTCTCTGTATAGGGGGGGGGGGGGGCGATTATAACATATTATTCGGAAAGTAATAAAAAATTAAGGGTGATTTGTCAGTAACGGCTCGACAAGAACACCATTCTGGAAGCCATAGTATTTTTAAGGAATCAAGCTGTCGGGAAAGTAGAAGTACGGTATTGCATAATTGTCTGACATGAAATTAACACTAAGTTTAATACTTTGAAACAAAAGCCTTTTTGGAATATGATGCAACTAACCCTGACTGCTCGTCGGGGATTAGTTGGCGAAATTAGTAGTCAAATGCGTCGGATCGCAGTCGGATTTTAGGTTAACCATATCCGCAACACATTGCCGAGTTGGATATATTCAAAAATCTATCTAATGTTTAAAAGTCACACATGGGGGCGAGCGCATTGAGCCGTCCCCTAATTTTGCAAATGATTCTTTATTGGCCAATTTATGTAAAAATGAGTTGCCTTTGGGTCAACGACAGCTGTACACTGCCACGGCCTTACTTAACTGCGGCGACCCTCCCTGTTCCCCTGACATCATTTCGAATATCAGTTTGGTATTTCCTATAAAGTTGAAGAAAACTGTCGGATGGCAATCGAGGACAAAATTTGGCGCACAAATAACCCACCCAATCATGAAGTTGGGAGGGTTCGCGTTTGGTGTAACCTTGAAAGTGTGTGTATGTAGTATTCCGACGATTGTGAAAGAAATTTATTTTTCTGACTCCTTGTGTAGATGCAATTCCTTAAAAAATTACCAAGTGGTCTTTAAAATTTTATTTTTCTGCACACCTCGCAAGCATCCTGCATGTGCACCAGTTGTCCAATTACTAATTAAAGAAGGACGGAACGTACCTTGGATTATGGCGAAATCCCGTACAACCTTTGTAATCTTAGTTCCCATCCCTCTGACCTGTTGCGTCATAAAAATCGAGTGGCCGTAAGTCGACCATGGCTATTATGGAACCAAAGCGCAGGCTGCAATTGCTACGGTTAATTTAGTGCATATACAATGTTACTTTTTCATATCTTTATCTATATATATATATATATATATATATATACATTATCTAATTTTCACCTTGGGGGAAATATCGTGTGAAAAAACCTACATTGGGGGGAAATTGTACGTAAGGGGAAAAATCGCTTCCACTTAACGTTTTCACACACTTTATTTATATGTATATATATATATATATATATTCATTCATTCATTTCATTCATTCATTCATTCATTCATTCATTCATTCATTCATTCATTCATTCATTCATTCATTCATTCA
>WURT03476181.1:0-36461 GCA_009936505.3 Holothuria glaberrima | reverse complement strand
TATCTCGTGCTTCAAGATATTGCCCTCTAAGCACTAAGTAACTGTTTGCTGTTGCCATTGAATAGTAGACTACACACGAAATTCCTCTTTATCAAAGAGATAATTGTGAAAAACATTAGACCCCAATTATTAATTGCTTTAGCCTGCCTAATTTGTACCTTTTGATATAACTGTTTCAGCCTTTTGTCAATGTCATTTTTGTACTAGCAGTGTCTGGCGCATTTTTTTTTTTTTTTTGTAATTTCAATGTTTTCATTTTCTTTTCGTTCATTTTTCTGTTTTATGCAAACTTTTAATTTCTCTTTTTGGGGTTAGATAAATGTGATAGTATCTTACCTTATTTTATTTGCCGTTGAGTTGAATGATAGTAACAAAATAAAACAACCGCAACGATAATCACTTCGAAACGTACTACAAAATAGTCTTATTATGAAATATTATTTTCCTTCAGTGTACTTAGAGAACAGTCTGCCGTCTGGATGGCTCCAAACCTGTCAAGCTGCTCAAGTATTTCTGAATTTTTGGAAGAACTTGCACATGAAAATGTCACCACGGGTAATGTTGATAATTGCCATTCATCAATTACTTTGAAGCGTCAGATGACTATTAGGCAAAGAGTTCTCGTGACTGAACATATTCTACAAAACACGGTCTTCATTTCTCTCCAGGGAAGGCAAAGTTGTCTAATGTAAATTATTGAAATACTTAACAAGAAAAATAAAACGTTAAGTATCTGTAACATTTATTTATTATTGCATGATGGTATTGCTTACTATGAGCACCAAGAAAAAATTCTGCAGCAATGCAACAAGCATGATACCCTCGCAGGAAGTGGAATCCATATTGTAGAGAGAAAATGGTGGTTTAATTCTTTTTCAAATTTATTTTTTACTTCCTTTTCTTCTTGCAAACGGACCATTGATCTGACGAATCTGTTGCTTGCCATGTTAGTATTCGCAGTCCTTCCTCTTTAATAATTTTCACCGTTACAGGTTGCAATATCGTTTAACTTCTCTGATTGAATGCTAACTTTAAAAATAAAACTTGCTTGTCTCACAGAAAATGTGGTGAAAATCGCGCATGAACTCGCAGAAGTGACAGACGAATCAGACACCCTGGAGAAATCTGATGTCGAAAATGCGGTAACAGTAATAGAAAGGGTGACAAAGGTTGTAAATGATGCTAAAAAGGACACCGAATCCGTGCTTGAAGATATAATCGTAACTGTTAATCATTTATCTCAAGTCAAGGATGAACAACTTATCGAAGCACAACGAGTTGGCAACACATCATCAAGGTGAGAAGCAATGTAGAAATCAACAAAATTATTAGCTTCACAGGACGATAAAATTTAAATTTTACTGGTTTATTGATAGATACCACAGAAACATACCTCTTTTCGGGAGTGGCGCCAGGCCTTTTCTGACAGGAGGGCCAAGTTCCACTACGACGGTATCAACCTGAAGCCCCGAAAAAAAACGTGGCAGGATGTCGAACGCAAAAGTTTCGGCCATTTGGGGTTCTTATTGAAGAAAATTGACAATAGGATTTTTATTGAAAAGAACGTGAGAAATTTGGGCTCCTACTGGGGAAGTTTTGAAAAAATTGTGGATTTTATTGAATACGTCGCCCATCCTATAATCAACATCGAGCGGATCGTCGAGGCGACTGACGGTCGTTGGGATTACATATTTTATCGTAACTAACTAACGTACGCATTAAGGATGCCCGCTGAAAGTGGGAATTCCCCCAACAGGGGGAGGGGAAGCCTCCACGGACCGAGGCCATGACTTCCTTTCCCTCTGGCCTCATTCCTGCTTCCTCTCTAGGCTAATTGCTTCGTTACAGTATTATTCAAATTTTACATAATTATGGTGTAAAGCCTAAAGTAATTTTGAATGGGAAGCAGACTCGCATGTACAACAGGAACTTTGAATACTAATGACTCTATGTAAATCGTACCATTTCAGCCCTCAACTCCTACGACAAAGCTTTAATATCTTACCTCGGGGAGAAAAGTTTTAAAGAAATGTAAAGCTATGCAGGCCATTACCTGTCTGGATAGAAGTGTACTGTACCTAAATGTGTCTAAACGAGGAGCCTGAGTACCCAAGCCTGTGAAGGGACATAAAGTTACAAATAATTACAATGCTAAATACGTCTTGCAAAGTCCATCGTTACCTTTTTTGGATCACCAAAAAGACCTATAATATTAAAATGATGATAACTTTTGCTCACGTCCTATCAAATGATGCCTACAGTGGTTCTTGTTTTATATTGCAGAATTATTCAAGCGGTAGAGAACACTCTCATGTCGATTGAGATTCAAGACAGTGGATATGATTTTGAATCAGGAGCACTCGATGTTAGGATTATAAAACTGAACAAACTAGAAGATGAAGATATACGTTTTCCGAATTCTGATCCTAAAGAAGAGGACGAAAATGAGGTATGAGCAATATTCTTCCAAGTTAGTAACAACAAAAAAAAATGCTTAAAAGAATAGTCCAGACCCAAATTTATGTTTGATATGTTAAAAAAGAACAAATTCTAAGCATTCTGTGAAATGTTCATTTATTTTCCATGTTTGGTTCTCGAGATATTAGCAATTGATGTGACACATTTTCTACCAAAAGAGAACTTGAAGCAAGCAGGTGTGATGTCATGGCTTCACATTGAAGGGCAATGTTTTGTTTTTCTTTAAAATTTACTACCAATTTTATACCACAAGACTCTAAAATATAACATGAATGCATCCCGAACCATGAAAAATCAATCCAAGTTCAAAACAATAGGATGGAAATGAAAAAAATAGAAAACATCTGTCCGCATTGCGAAGCCATGACATCACACCTGTTTGCTACAAGTTGACATATGGTAGAAAATGTTATAACTTCAGTTGTTAATATCTTGAGAACCGATCATAGGAATTAGATGAAAATTTCACCAGAATGCTTAGAATCGTTTCTCTGTGTTAGGCTATATCAAAAATAACTTTGGGTCTAAACTATTTTTTACAATAATAAGTAAAATTGTTGTTCAGTCAACAGGTCTGGTATAAAAGTGTCTTCCGAAACAGAGCAAGTATTTTGTGTCTTCTCTTTTGTTATAATGTCATATTTATCCTTTCTTTTAATTTTTAACATATTGACAGTCAAGTTTTTCAACTACTTTAAGGCAAACCCAGTGATAAGAATGTAAAACTCATATAATTTCTATTGTAGTTGATTCATTTAAACAGATTAAACAAAAGAAAGGGTTGTCCATGACATATGGTTTAAATATGTGGTTAAATATATTTTGGTCTCGAGGAAGAGAAGCTGTTGCATATTCCCTGCAGTTGTTGCTACGGTGCTTCTTTTGTCAAAGAGGTATACACTGTAGAGCAGTGAGTAGTACTATATAATGAAAACGTTCTCCATTTTTCTTACCTGTATGCCAACACTACTTTAAATTACTGAAATTGTGGGATGAACATGGACTATTACCTTTCAAGAAGTAGAAAACAGGGCTGTATCCGAGTCCACCTAAACCGATTCCGGGCCAATTCCAGTAGCCACCATTCCGGGCCAATTCCAGTACCCTTCGATTGCATCCAATTCCGAGTCCAGGAACCCCAATTCCGAGTCCTGTAATTTGACAATGTTGATCTCAAACAAATGCTTTTTGAACTACTTAATTTGCAATTACACTCAATCAAAACGGGCAATTTCAGGAGTCAATTTTATACCCTAGTTCACCCTGTAATTTAGTTGACCGAATCTGGCCATTCTTATATTGAGCTGTGAATTAGTAACAATAAAGTCAAGTAACATTTATGATAATTTCATTTGTGTGGAATCGGTCAGAATCGGTTCCGAGGCCGAGCCTAGCTGCAGCCCATTCCGAGCCAATTCCGATTCCAGGACCTCTCATTCCGGGCCAGTTCCAAGTCCAACGAAAAATGGACTCACGAGTCCGGAATCGAGTCCAAGTCCGGACTCGGACGTTGCATCCATGGTAGAAAATGAACTATAAAATAATGCTTTCCGTACACTGTTATATCCAAGAGTTGAATGCCAAGCAAATGATAAAACAAGCCACTGTTTTAATGAACGGTGATTGTCTTCTATCTCGTATTATCCTCCAGAAGCGAGACGATACAAAGACCATTTCTTCTCAAGCATACATACAAATTCCAAAGTCGGTCGTCAGGGACGCGAGGAGAGTACAATTTATTTTGTACAAGGATACTAGTCTGTTTCAAGTAAGTGACTGCGTTCCTCATTATTATCTCTCTCAAAAATCAATTCAGTGATATAAAAACGTGGAAAATGTTCATATAAGTCCGTTTAGTTATACGTAAGAAGGATCGTCCCTAAGGATCGATGAGTTGGGGCGCCGAAACTTTTCCCGACAAGAAGGATTACATTCCCCACAAAGTATCTGTGTCAAGAACGATAAGCTCATAACCCTCTTTGTAAGGTAATCTTGGCAAAAAATGCAGAATCGAAATGTTATATGGGAGGAAAGGACAAGAAAAAATCAAAACTGAATAAATATTTAGAATAAAACAAAAATGAAAATCTAGTGGAAAACGCAATGAAACATTTGGCAATGTCAACTTGACCTTGGTGAACGCGTTTCATTTTTCTGCTACAACAGCAAGGTCGATTTCGTGATGAAAGTACTAGCTCCTAGGTAGCACTTAATCCACGGCTGGTGCATAAAATTGTCTTTGACGTAGGGCCTTAGAGCCCATTTCATTAATAACCCTCTGTGGGAGACCAGGCGGAAGCTCCGGAGCATGAACACAATTGCGAGGACTACAATAAAGCATTTAAATGCCCATAAATGGCTTTAAATACACACTATCTATATCCATAGGCTTACGGGAGTCTTCCAATTTGGGGGCAGAAAATTTTTTGCCCGAATCTCAAAAAAGTTGCCCAAAGTCAAGGACGTGGATCCCTCTCTAAAGCCGGGGTGGGGGAATTTTACCATGTGCGAATCGCCGTCCTGGGGGAGGGGTCTAAGGGGAGGGGGTTCCCCCCTTTGGAAAATTTTTGCTCACGTAAGGTGGGATAGATGCAAAATGGTGCTACATTTTATTGATTAAAATTAAATTAAAGCTGAGTTGGATATATTTCCAAGAATTCCTACTTTTTAAGGAAATCTTTTCATCTTGTTGTTTAAGTAAATTTTTCAGTCAGTTCTTGGGGTAAATCAGAACCACACTACCCGAAGTAAGTGAACAGTAAATTGTTAGACTACATATACCAATAGCAAGTTAACTCATATCTTATGAAATGTGGATATGGAAGTGATTAGGACTGTGCATGTCAGAGCCTTTTCGAAAGTCTGATAGAAGTGATACTGGCAAATATCTACACTTTTTCTTCATCTCTGCCGAAATTTCACCCATTCAGTGCCCTAAATTTGGTCATTTTTTGCCCGAATTTTCGACCTCAGAAAATTTTTGGGGGCAGTCTGCCCCCTTCCCCCGCCTCGTACGCCTACGTCCATATCTTTCCAAAAACAGCGAAATTTGGACTAACCGCCTGGAGCTTTGCAATAATTATGCTACCTCTGACCTATGGAAGGTATGACACATATCGAGAGTACAAGGTGACAGTGCGCTAAGCGCGCCGGAAATTACACTTTTACAGCCATTTTAGCAGGGCCGGGTTTACCTTGGGGCCCTGGGCACAAACTAAAGTGGGGGCCCACTTCGACTACAATTCTCCACTGCAGTGGCGCAAGTCATGAAAGGAGGGCAAAGGTAAATAGCACTGAATCAACATTTACAGACCTAAAAATTGCAGTTTGCCCTCTTGTGTTTTAATAGCCAGGAATAAACGACCTTTCGCTTTCTTTAGCATGCAACAGGTTTAAATGTTTAAAATCACAAAGGTTACACGATGCTTGCAATAATCCAAGGCACGCTCTGTCCTTCTTGAATTAACAATCAGACAACTAGCGCATATGAAAGAAGCGTGCGAAGCACTCAGGAAAATAACGTTTTAAAGATATGTCAGTAACGTTTTAAGGCACTGCATCTGCAGAAAGAATCGGCAGAGAGCCTTCTTCGCAGACGTCACAATACAAAGTGAACGCGCCCTCGAGTAGTTGTAGCCAACACCAACGCTCCCCGTCTTTACGATTTGAGTACGCCTAAGTGAAATACAGCTCATACTGCACTGACCCGACTGTGGCCCAACTGCGTCGTGAATGTGAAAACCAGTCAAATGGCAGACGAGTGTTTGACAAATTTTGTTCTCGACACCGATTGCGATCCGACAGTTTTCGTCTTGACTACATCGGAAATATCAACCTGTTTGATATTATCAGTAGAGTAGGGGAGGGGGAGTCGCACTTGTGTAAGGTCGCGGCAGTGTACAGATGTCATCGACCCAACTACGACCCATTTTTATGAATTGCCGAATAAATAGGGGTTTGCTAAATCAGAAAATCAGATAACGGTTGCAGAAAGTCAATGTGCTTGCCCCATGTGTGATTAATGAACAGTAAATAGACTTACATCCACCTCCAGTCGGTAGTGGATTTGGGTGGTTAATCTACAACCCAAGTGTGACTCGAGGAAACTGACCACGAACACCTACAACCTAGCCCTTGAACAGGACCCAGCATTACGTTCCTATACTATACACTCTATTTCTGGGCCCTTGCCCCACACACACAAAATTTCAGCTCATTTGCCGGGACGTGCGGGTCACGTCATCCTCACATCCTCAAAAAGGTACCTTTTCTCACCAAACGTTACACAGATGATCTATAGCATCATATTTACCTAACACTCAAGTAACTTCTTAAAAGAATCCCGAAAAGAGTGAATTTTAGCTCAATAATTCTGCTCGTAACGTAAAGTCAATGTGCATTTCTTCCCTTAAGGCAGCTTCCCACGTGATCTTGCTTTGGGTCAGAGGTCTCGTAGAACGGCTAGAATTTGCCTACTTTAGGATAACTCGTTTCGTATATAGTACTGTGCACTGTACGCCTCATATCGCCCAGAATGAGAAGACAAAGCTTGCTTCGCAGTGTCATTGTATCGACCGGCGCGCACAGCTAGTAAGCGTTCGTTTTGGTATATTGTACGTGAAACAATGAACTGAAAACCAGTGCAGCAGTACACTTGTGCAGGCTATTACACTTTTGTTATACCCTTGTCAAGGGTCTGCTTTTTCCGGTTATGGGCAGAAGTTACATCTAAGCGAGAAATCAAAAGATCGAAGCTTACCGCAAGGAGTTTGGATTATTTTGCCCAAATTTGCCATGGAAGTGGTCTTTTTAAACCATTAAGAAAGTAACTTCAGTATGTAAGCAGGATTGGAAGCATTGCGTTCGTGTGAATTGTCAAAGGATTCATATAATCGTATTTTAAAGCCGTTTTTGTGGTTTGGCTTAAATGTTTGAAATTTTGTACATACCGGCCAGTGACCGTAGTAAGGAGTGACTAGAAGGAGCGGATTACACGGTCACGTTCAGGGACTACTACAACCCATACCAGGCGAGGAGTCAGGTTGAGTTGCACCACATCTGTTCCAAAATGCTTTTATTTATAGCCAATCCTGGTGTCTATATCATGGCAGACAATTATGCAATATGGTACTTTTATTTTCCCGACAGCTTAATTTTTTTTCAAAAGAAAATTGTTTTCCAAAATAGTATATGAAAAAGAGCCACTTACTGACGCAAAACCCTTAATTTGTGATTAATTTTCCAAAGTATATTTTAATTTCCAAACAAACAGAATAGATCCACAATACAGTTTAACCTAGGAGGGGTTAGGCCTATGGTTATATGTATCCAAAGTAATATTTCGGCCTGAAGCTAATGCATAACATTTTCCGGCATTTCTGTAACCAATATATTTTTTTTCTGACAGAGTAAATAAATTACAAAAGAAAGAGCAATCCTCCTTGTTGAACTGAAAAGTTTCCTGACAGACGGTATTTTAAAAATGTCTAGAAGGGGTTGTAGCATCCCACACACCCGGTAGTGACGCTTCACCTTAGTCGTGAAGTTTCCTACTTATATCTGTATATACATGAATCTGACCTCTTTACCATTGAACATTTTTTAGAATGCTTGAGAAGATTTTTTGCTTAAAAAGGCAGAACCCACAAACCACAAAATTACTGAAAAACGTTAATTGTTGCATTTTGGAAGGAGTGGGAACGAATGGGCTCAAACCTCTTCAGCCAGGTGATCACATTTTTGACAAGCTTTGACAAGCGTGAAAACCGATACAATTTTTACGCTACTAAGCGAATCTGGATGCATTTCGGGGCATCTCGGGATTTGGAGATACATTTCCTAAAGCTTATCTGCGAACCCTAACGGACGCATTTAGTGACTTCTTATGTGATCTCATGAATATTAAGCAGTTGCTACCATAGGCTACTTGATGATATCCAGGTATTTTTAACCGTACTGAAACATTTTACGTTTTATCCATACCTGCTGATAAGTGTAATTTTGTTCTTCAAATTTATGAAAAATGATCGTTGATACCCAGTGGAACTTTGTAATTGCCCTCACATTTAAAGCCATTATAAAAAATAACACTAACAATGCGTGTATGCTCAATCTGTATGTAAGTTATAACGAATTTGCATTTCTTTAGGCAATTACTACAGCTGGTGAAGCAACCACTCGACGTTCTGAATGTGCCGATGATGATCCATGCGTCATTGAGCGTCAAGCGCTCAGAAGCTTTGTCATTTCAGCAAGTATTGAAAACCGAACAGTGACAAATCTCGATACACCTATCGTCAATATCTTTACACACTTGACTGGTGATGACGAAGAGGTAATTCAAGTTGAATAAAATGGATAACTGACGATGTCACAATTTCGCATATATTATTGCTTGAATTTCTTTGATTGGATTGGGTCTAAGGATGTACATAGATTGACTATGGCTAGCTTTCACAAAACTGGATCATCTTGAGGCTTCCAAATATTTCGCGATTGTATGTATCACTCTCAATCTGTAGAACTGCTTATTGAAGTGTAGACTGACGAACAATGTACAAACTTTTTTAATTCGGCTTCTGAAGAAAACTCAGTTTCTGACCAGTCTTCTACGTCCAACTGTAGCAACTCCGTGACTACGCTCTTGTTAAGAAGGCTGAGTGAAACCAATTAAGAAGAGAAACTAGAAAACCCATCAATTAAATTCTTTTCTCATGAACTAGATTTGATTATTTTTCAGGGATCTTCCCGAAAAACTTCCCTAGGACAATTCCCGCCAGGAAATTTCCTCAATGGATAACTGCCCTGGACAATTTGTCCGGACTATTTACACTACTATTGAATTCCCATTTTATCATGGAGAAGTTGTCTAAGCGATACTTGCCATAAGTGGGAATTGACCGGTTGGGTATAGTCTTGGATTCAGGTAAAACAGCTTGTTGAGAAGAGTAAGGTCCCATGAAACTGTTTCATTTCGTTAAAATTTTAGAGTGCAATTAAAGATAGCAAAAACTGAATACTGTAGTGCTTCAGAACTTAACGGTCTGGTGACATGAAAATGACATAGTTGGATAACTGATGTAAAAATCATTAAAAATGTAGAAAATAGCCGCACTTCCCATTAAAATCCAACAAATATTAACCATTTTACAGAGTTATTTCTATTTCACATTTGTATTATGAATAAACATGAACTAAATGTGCAAATATGTAACATCGAAAGATGAACATACTATATATAGTTAATGTTAGCCTTTGATTTTTCAACCCTAATTTCAAGGACACTGGTAGCATTGTTATCACCTGAGGGGCTTATTATGAACGTTAACATTGTTTCCTTGAGAAATATTGATATCACTCACCAAACTGTAAACTGTCTGGTCAGTAAATAAGAGATCAGTAAATAAGAGATAATTTATATAGGGTTAACAAAAAGAAATATTAGCACTTTGCAGCACTCCACATCATTATTTTTGCACAGGCAATGAGTTACTTTAGAAACAATCAAAATTTGAAGACGTATATTTTGAGAACGGTAAAAGACATTGAAATAATCCCAACGGATCTTTCATTTGAGGAGTGTATTCTGTAAATCACAAGTGTAACAGCTCTTTTTTGGTGGCACGTCACCAGACCTTTAACACAAAACAGCAGATCTCTGTGCTGACATAAATGACTTGGAATAGAGCTTAGAGACGAGCAATGTGGACTTGAAATGAATTTTTGTTTCGAACTCGGAGTTCCCCTCTAGATTCGGAACATGCGTGAGCCACATTTTAAAATTTCTGCTTCCACCATTTGAGATTATATGGACTTTGTTCATTTATATTTTTCTCGGATTTTCGTGTTTTTTAGTGTTAACATTTAACAATAGTTCAACGTAATGACATAGCTGCTAAACGATGCAAGAATATTAAATATATGATATTAAATATATGTGAACTATTTTATTGTTCTAAAGTTCAGTACGTCTTCTACATTCATTTTTAGTATGCAAATAATAGTCAATGTGTATTCTGGGACTTCGCTGCCGCTGGAGGAAGAGGAGACTGGTCAACTGAAGGATGTTCTGTTCATCGTTCGGAATCTGGTGTCACTGTCTGTAATTGTACTCATTTAACAAACTTTGCTTTGTTACTGGTGAGAATTGATTTCCTGCCTAGAACTATTCTTAAGCAAGGAAAAAAGAAGATAAACACTTAAGTGTATGTTCTGAAACGATTTCATCTTATTGTTAAGGATATGTATTGAAAATACATTCGTTAAAAGCTAGTCGTAATGATGTGTTTCACCAGTGAATGAGCCACGACCAAAGGAACAGCTTCCATACAATATCATCCAGATACAAAATATGCGGATCCGGATAGAGGGTATTTTACTTTTCCAAGTCCCCTCGACTCTCTGGTGAAGAGCCCAGGGGCGTGACTAAACGTTACTCCCGAAGGATTTCTGACTCCCAAAGGAGCTATGTCCCCCGAAATTAAGGAAAACAATACCGGTCACCTCCAACGTATTTTCAAAATTCTCAGTTGATGAAGTGACTGCTCTGTGATTGACATCAAAGTTTGAAAATTTAAAAGATGCAGAGTACCTCACATTCCATACCTTACAGAGAGAGTATTTGATTTACCCATAATAGCCTTATATGCTCACCAGGACATGGCCTTAAGCAATTAAATAGGTTTGTGTCTGCACAAGGAGGAGCTTTTCACAGTTATGGGAGGAGCTACATATTGCTTAGTTAGAAGAATTGGAAATGTCTGGGATGACAAGAATTGCCCTTTAACTGACCAACCTTTCGACCCTCATATATCTACTCTAATGGTGTGTCATGACTATTTTACTGCCTATACTCCAAAGTCCCCTCGACTATCTGGCGAAGAGCCGAAAGACGAAAACCAAACGTTTACTTCCGCGGGAAGTTTTGCTCCCGAAAGGAGCTATGTCCCCAAGGGACAAATCAGACTGAACATCACTATATTACTTTTTCCAAAGTCCCCTGGACTCTCTGGCGAAGAGCCGAAAGACGACAAGCAAACGTTTACTCCAGCGGGAAGTTTTGCTCCCGAAAGGAGCTACGTCCCCAAGGGACAAATCAGACTGAACATGACTATATTACACTGAACATGACTACATTACTTTTTTCCAATGTCCCCTCGACTCTCTGGCGAAGAGCCAAGGGGCGAAACCAAACATTACTTCAGAAAGAGGCCTGCTCCAGTAAAGGAGCTACGTCCCTGGAGGACACCATACGTCACGAAATGACATTTTAAAGACAAACAGTCGTCCCTCCAAAGTACATTTTTATTGTAGGGGTATCAAAATTCTCAGTTGGTTACTGCTCTTCAATTGACATGAAAGTTTGAAAATTCATAAGATGCAGAGTAGCTCACATTCCACACAATGCTGAGAGAGTCTTGGATTACATATTATAGCCTTGTATGCTCACCAGGACCTGGTCTGAAGCAATAAAATAGGTTTGCGTCTGGACAAGGAAAAGCTTTATACAGTTATGGGAGGAGCTACAAGTTGCTAAGTTGGAAGTATTGAAACCGTCTAGGATAACGAGGATTGCCCTTTAACTGACCAACCTTCCGGCCTTCAGACCAAAGGTCTGTCACGTCCCCCATGACTATTTTACTACCTAACGTCAGGTGTGCTTGAAGAATTGTAAAACTTTGGTAGCAGGGTTAATCAATTCAACGGTTTATAGTTGTAGGCCGTTATTTTATATTTTTTTTTTATTTTATATCGCATACTCCTTTAAGCTTCCTCTGCATCTGGATATAATTTTTATGTTTGATCTTTCACAAACTATGAATTTATTAACAATCCACAGGATATTTATGGCAATGTCGAAGACATTTCAGAAGAACATATGCCAATAATAACCTACATTTCAATTGGAGGGGTGGCGCTATCATTCTTTTGTCTGGTATTAGCACTAGTATCGTATTCATGTGCACCGTAAGTAACCCATTTTTTGTCATACTTGGTGATCTTTAATGCATTATTCATTTCTTCACAATCCGTTTCTAATGGTCTGCTCAGGGATTTACTTTCATAAGGATTTGATTCATCCCTTTTCCTGTAAATGACCAGTTTTAAACAGAATCAGTAAAATTAATTTTTAGATGAAATGCTATCTGGAAAAGCCAGGGCAAAGTGAAACATAGACAGACAGACAGACAGACAGACAGACAGACAGACAGACAGACAGACAGACAGACAGACAGACAGACAGATACAAGAATCTCTAGCCAGCGCAAGAAGAAAATAACGTGGTATGTGTTATGATTTTCAGTAAGAAAGTGCACTTTGCCATTTTGTCACGAGTCCATCTAAAAATCGATTACTGCTGACCATGGTGTAGCTTAGTATGAACAAAATTATGAGGCATCAAAAGTCCTCCAATATTGAACCTCGCTCTCTCCGGGGTATCTTCACTTCGTAGCCTAGCAACTACAACCCTGTACAAAATTGTCTGGGGCAGATCCTCCGCACCATACCTCAATGTTGGTTTTAAAGGTGAATGAAAGTTTAGCGCTGAAAAAAGAGCGCGCGTTTCGTTTTCTCAACATTGAACAAAGGTTGTAGGGGAAGGTCCGGAAGTGTCCCAATAATTTTGTCCAGGATTGTAGATTACGGCATTATGAGGCAGAAAGTGTTCATTATGAGAATTCCCCCCCCCCCCTACTAGTTTGTTTAAGTTGCATGCGACGTTGGAAGTAATTTCGAGTGCAAATTTGAATATGTGAAAGGTACAGTTGTAATACTAATAAGTTGATTCCATCATGGGTTCCATCCCCAGACGTGAGACAGTCCTCTTCTGCACAGTAATATTTACGTTGTGAGTTTTGCCGTCTTGCTCCCATAGTGTACGTATCCATTCCTAAACCTAGTGCTAATTTGAACTTACCGTTAACCAAGAACCTCATTTTGTCTTTCATATAATATTATATAAAACTTATAGGTAGGACACACGCTTTAGAGTTCCTTTGAATCAGATATTCTGTTGAGAAATTTGTGACCTTTATACACTCTGGCTTTGACGCAAGGACCTAGCAGATATCCTTAGCCCTCCTCAGATCCAGACCTTAGGGATAGAACACACCAGTGTTGACTGAATGAGGCTTGATATGTTTTGGAAAGGTAAACGTGCGTGAAACTGTGGTTGTTTCATTATATTTTACAACATTTTCCTTCGTCTGAACATACATGACTTCTTCCAGATGACTACGGGCATCCCCCAAAGTCAGTCCCGTAGCGAGACAAGATACTGAAGGGGAGGAAATGGCTTCTAGGGGGCGAAAAACGTTTCAGGCGGACAAATGTGTAAAAATGTATTAAGTCAATGGCAACTTGAACTTTTCTTGGGGCGAGAAAAAGTTCAGGGGGCTTAATTTCCCCCTTTCCGCCTTCCCTTGGCTACTGGCCTGCCTAAACCTCACCGTCATCGAAAATGATAGATGGCAACCTATCCTCTAAAACAAGGGAGCAAAATTCACTCCAAAAAGAGTGTGCCCTGTGACCACTCCTTATAAGAGTGAATTTCGCCCCAAGTATAGTGACAATTCACTCAAAGAGGATGATACTTCACACACATGGAATGAAATATCGCTGTATTTGGAGTGAATTTTCACTCCACTCCGGGTGAAATTTACTCTTACTAGGAGTGGTCCCTCAGCATACTCTTTTTGGAGTGAATTTAGCTCTTTTGTTTTTAGAGTGTACATTTAGAAACCCAAATGGACATGATTATTTAATGAAACGCTTGTCTTAACGAAAGTTACTCATTATTTCTCCGCAGGAGGTTGCGTGCCGACAGAAGAGTGAAAGTTTTACTAAATCTAATGGTGGCGCTTATGCTGATGAACATGGCCTTCCTATTCGATTCTATGGTCAGTTCCTTTGCTTCTGACTCCAAATACATTTGCTTTGGTGCTGCCATAGCGATGCACTACACCCTTCTTAGTGTGATGACGTGGATGGCTATTGAGGCATTTACAATGTACCTTGCCCTTGTAAGGGTCTTTGACTCGAAGCAACGTCATTTTATATTGAAAGTGTTTTTCTTAGGATGGGGTAAGTCTTTTTTGATTATTCTTTGGAAGTTTTATTCTGCTTTCTATAATGTTTGCAAGACGTCACAACTTTCCCGAACAAGATGGTTGTCATGCTGCTTAAAGGCAACAGGGAGTCGCCCCAAAATTTTCTTTGAAAAATCAGCAAATTCTTGCAAGTCTCCTCTCCAGCTCTCATTGCATTACAAACATCTCTGAAGACTTTTGAACATAACTATTACAAACAATAGGTAAAGCAAGGAGAAATTCTCCTTGAATTTTACAATTCACTAACAAAAAAATTGTCACATGATCAAAATAGGCCATTCATGAACCAGAGTGACGGGGCATACTAACTCTTGATTGGGGTGACTGCATTCTACCTTTAAATCTACCTTTTGATATGCTTTATGGAATACTTGCCTCTGGTCTCTTAAATCCATATGAGTGACGTCATAGTCTGTGTGAATCTGATATAGAGACGTGGACACCACTGATTAATCTCCTACCTTTAAAATGCTAGTCGGTAAAAAAAGCAACCAGAATAAACTTTCCATTGTAGTTTAGGAAAATTCAGACAACGAATAACGAAACTGAAAGTTTACTAAAGAACAATGCATTATCACGGTTCTTATCTATTTTGTTCGACAGGCGTACCTGCCATTATAATTGGTGCTTCAGTTGGAGTTGATAGGAAAAACTATGGATATTATAATAACTTGTAAGTATTTTTATTGCATATGAAATAACAATATACTATGTTTAGAATCACAGTTCTTTAATTGCATTAGGTAACATGTTCATGTCTTAAAAGATACTATAGAACCAACTGACCGTTGTTAATCTCAATGTTGTGCATACCGCATTGTAACAGGAAAGATCCCGCCATTAAAGCAGGTATTTCTTTTCCTAATTTATGATTGGTAAGCTTCATCCTATACGTTAGGAAACTATGTATATAACATTTGCATTAGTAATTCAATGGAAAAACTGTAGACAATTTCACATCATAAATTCACATTTACGTCCTTCGAAAAAAATCCTCTTTTATAATATTTAAAAATAAGATTAGCAAATCCAGATAGAAGGTATGCGCTCTCATTATATTTTTTCTTTACAAGGTGTTTGCAGTTAAATTCCTTTGTAAATCACGACGTTAACGTAGAGTCACAGCATGCTGCTGTACTGGAGAAAGCAAAAAATGGTTTTCTCTCTGGGAACGTTATGGTTCTAAAGTCATAAACAACCTCTATTGCCATTTTGCTACGTAATAACCATGATTTTACATTTCTATTTTTACACTAGGTGCTATCTTAACCGGATATCCTTCTTCATAAGCTTCTTTGTTCCTGCCTGCATAGTTCTCATATGGAACTTAACTGTGTATGTGCTAGTTTCGCGGCAAATGTTTCGCCTCAGGAAGCGACAGACTGAATTTTCTCAGACATTCTCTCTTTCCGACCAGTTGAGGGCGTCCTTTAGTCTGACGTTTCTGTTGGGTCTTACATGGTTGTTCGGCTTCTTTTCATTTGGTGTCTTAAATTTAACATTTACTTATCTCTTTTCCATTACCAACGCCCTACAAGGGTTTATAGTCTTCCTGTTTCATTGTGTCTTTAAGAAAGAAATAAGGAGACAATGGCACGCCCTTTGTTGCCCGGGTATCCCTATGTTAAAAGACGGGGATGACGGAACCGGAACCTACAGCAGATCACGGTCAGGTGAGCAGTACCTTCTCTTACATTTGTGAAACCATTTTTATGTGCACGGTCAACCAATATTCTATCAGCTTCATAGGTGTTAGGAATTACGAAGTTGCAATTAACTAGTGTAACAGGTTTAAAAACGTTGACAAACTGCTTGTATGTCGCATTGTAAACAGGTCATCTGTTAGACTCGAGAAAGTTTAATAGTGGGTCATTCTTTATCTTTACGTTCAGCAGAAATGACATGATTTATGTTTTCCCTAGAGACCTTTCAATCTGTTAATGTTATGCCCAAAAGGATCTGCCGGTTTGCTTGGTAACTTGTTGATTTCACTTCGTCTGTAACAGTGTTTTGCCGATCTGGTCCAAAAATGCACGAAAAGTCGAGAGGTATCTCAAAATTGACAAATTGACTTAACTGCATCAAGCTAAGTTCAGCAAACAGAGAAAAAAAAGATTTATACCTATAATTTTCTATTTTCATGTTACACAGCACTTGAGTAAAAAGATAGAAACTGTTTTCGGCAGAAGAAATGATCGATTAATTTTGAACAATAAAAAAAATAATAATACAAATTTTGAAGGAATTGTGTAGTTTGAGGAAAGAAGTAGAGACATTGTAAATTTATGAAGGTTTTTCAAGGAACGATGAACAAAGTTGAATGACCGTACCGTATAGTGCGGCACCTGTACATTTGTAACTTTTGTTCTTTCTATTTACAGGGACCAATGGGTCCAATGGAATTCGTCACAGTAATCTTTTATCAAATCGACGAGAGTATGATCCAGGTAGACAGTGATTTAATCTTATCCACCTGTCTTGTTTTTAATTACTGAAACCGTAAAGTCTTCTAAATTAATGTAAGCACAAACCTAATTGTACGAAGAAAATACAAATTCTGTAGAAAATTGTCTTTAACCTTTGCTGGTGAAAAGTGTCTTAAAAATATGACAGCTTGCGTTCGTCATATTTGTTTGTCAAAAACTGTTTAATTATTGCAAAAAGTTTTATTTTCATTTTGTTCATATTTTTTCAGTGAGAAATAATTTCCTGGCCCACCATTTCTCTTTTCAGGTCCCTTTGCACATATATTTATTATTATTATTTTTTTTTTTTTTGCTTTTCAGTAAATATGCCAAGTGGGAGATCAACAAGATCGAGGAGTTGGTTTTGGCAGCCCGACCATCGAAGGCGGAGTGTTGCAGAATCTACCACAACAGACATGACACGTCTATCAGCCGTTGGATCTGAGATCGTTAGTCCTACTTCCACGATTGATGTTAGAAGCAGTCGAGGTGGACGAAATAGCCAAACAACAACGTTTGCTATGTGTAAGTTTTGTTTCTGCTTGTTATTTAATTCACTTTTAAGAGAAGGGTTGCTTACCCAAAGCATTTGGTCCGCAAAGAAACATTACATACCGTAGTCTGTGTAAGCACCTCAAAAGAGGTAACAAGAAACTTCCCTTGTAGAAGTGGACGGAAAATATATACTTGATCAAACCAATCATTGTTTTGGCTTTCTCCGTCCAAACCCGATAAAGGCGCACGGCTAATTTTTACATAGTTGTTCATTATTTTGAAAAGAGCAAACAATCCTAAAAGTCTTTTTGGTCCTCTTTCTATTTATTTATGCCGTTGTAACCTTCTAATACCTATCCCTTCGAGATCTGTTTTTTTATGATTTCTTATATACATGTTAATCATTACTGTTTTGGTGAAGTCTTTGGGTAAACAACCAGAATCATCATTTGAATTTCCAACTTCACGGTTTCGCGGTTCAGCCGGTTGGCTCCATCTCCCCTTAAGCTCTTTGAAATGATCTCCTTTGTTAACGATGATGGGTAGAGTACGCATTGGATGTTCACTTAGAGACATAAAAGAGATATAAGAGAAAACACAGTGAGGTTGTTCTTCTGTACTTGTAGTTTTTATTGTAAAAAATTATTACTTGTTAAAAATCCTTCCTTTCTAAGCAAGACTGTTAACGCATGAAGAATAGGTATGAACCATACGATCCTGTCTGAGGTGTGATTAGACCTCTCTGTTCAAGAACATATCTGTTTCTTTAAAAAGTAGTACTCGATGAGTTTGAAATTTGAAATAAAGTTTCCCCTTACTTCTATGTTAGTGTGGAAACCAAATGGCCACAAATTTACAGACCTTTTTGCGCATCATACTTCATCACGAGCTTAAATTACAACGGAATTTGGATTTGAATTGAGTTTAAGGTTTATTTGTATGGTGCCCCCATTCTTCTATTGAAGGAACATTTGCAACAGCAAAGATGTACACGTTATTAATATACAGGTATCAGAGTTCAACTGAACACCTTATTTTCATCCGAAAAACACAGAACAGTTAAAAAGTATTGAAGTACTGGATATGCCACAGTCGTATCATGTGGGAGACTGTTTCTGTAAGGAGATTTCTATCTTTACTAAAGCTTTTGGCTCGTTTACAGTAGTTAACTACTTAATAATTTTTTTTAATTAGATCAAAATGCGTATAACATGTTTAAAGGACTACGAACGTCAATTGAAAATAGCAAATGTGAAGCTGAGAATGATATTCCTAACAGAAAAGGAGATTCCAAACAGGCTTAACTGTAACATAATTTCCTACTTCGATTTCCTTATTTAAAAAATATTATTTTCGAAACAAGGGAACCCAGATTTTCAGTTCTTAATTTCTTTTTCTTCAGAATCCAACATACACCTTTGAGCGTATCGTGAAGCAAAACATGAGTCTCCTTGAAGTTGCTCCAGTTAAAGAGGAGCTGCAAAGGATGGGATGTGAAGAAGCACTTTCTTTTCTCCAAATCAAAAGGACAAGGAAAGCAGTACGCAACTGCATTGATAACAACTCGAATATTAAAAAAGGAACCTATATTCGTCAAAATTTCAGGCTTATTTGGCTTAAAATGACCTTTTTCATCGCATAAAAATTAATAATTACGATAATATGAAATGATAGCTAAAACAAAATTACATAATGACTTAGACAAATCTATGCTTTACTGGAGGATAAAAATTTATATTACTTCTTAATCTCATCAAGCTCAAATGCATGGGGAGGGTATTAGAGAATGCATGATGGAAAAAGGGCAGTCTGGTGATGGTAATATCTCTGGGAGTATAATTAGGCACTTAGGAGGTATAAACCTTCGAAATGATAGCAAAAACCTTCCATTCATGATGGTAAGAGACCATTAATTATTAGAAAGCCTCGACGAATAAAAATTCTTCTTTACGTCGGAAATAGCTAGTATTTCTTAGGAAAAGGCAAAGATTTTAATAGGACAGAAGAAGCTTGCACAAAAGAGGCGATTTCGTAAAGTGTCAAAAAGAAGGAGAATCATGTGAGACAGTAAACAATTAGATTAAGAGTAATATCATGGTTCATGTTTAACTACGACCAGTTTGATTAAAACCGGTGATTAAAAGAATTGCTTAAGAACAAGAAAATTTAAATTATTTACTAATTTACTGATGTACATTTCTGAAAGCCTTTTGCTTATCCATATTGTTGCGTTTGTATCTTTAAAAGGTTATCAAACACAAAATTCGTGTTAAGAAGAGTTTAAAGACATTTTTATCCCTCCAGTATGATGAAATTTGCAGTCAAAGGACAAAATTCTCGCATTTCGTCCGGTTGTGAACTTGATGCAAGTAGTCAGTGGCGTAATAAAAGGGGAAGGGAGGGGCCGCCGCCCATCCCTACGCGGGCCAGGGGTGCAAAATGAAGGCAGAAGATAAAATAAAAATAAAAAATGAATAAAAGCACTGACGATACTACTTTTGCATTAGTTTTCTTTTAATAACTTAACTCGACAATATCTCGAGTACTGAAATTATGAATTGTTTACAAAAGTTGCTCGTGTGCCTGAGTAAAGTACCTCAGTTTCATATCAAAGTGATTATAGGTCTCACACATACCCTTTTAGGACGAACCATCACGAATCAATTGTAGACAGACCTTCATAAGGCGACTTACAAGTGACCTTCTACATTAGGTATTATTCTACAAGGAATGTCTCCTTGACAATACTTTTATTTATTTAAATGATTGATGCAAAAAGTCAAGTTAACATTAAAAAATGAATAAAAGAGTTTTTTTAGAATATACAATTATATCCACGGGCTTTCATTTTGCAAGTGTAGGCGAATTGATCGCTCCATTTCAAATAAGTTATCACTACACAAGCAGGTACAGAATAATCGATGTTGTTTCTGTTTTTATATTTATAATTTAAATACAGTTTTTTAATCGGAACGAGTTTTTAAGTAGATTATTAAATATCTGAATTATATAGGAGTCATTTTAACAGTCTATAAGCATTACTTGCTCTCGTGGAGGTCTGAAATGAGAGAAAATGAGAGTATCAAATAAATAATTAGGAATTTGCATGCAGTTAGATCTACATTTTGTATATTTTTGATATTGCATTTTGTTTCTTTTGATCAATAAAATTGATGGTATCAAGATAAACTAGCACGTCGTTCTAGCATTTTAAGCGTTTTATGTATTTTTTGCTTTTTTTTTATTTTTTAAAAGAGCCTCTCATTGAGGTCACCATCTACTTGACAACCGACCTAATGTCATTTGAGAGGGCATACAATGAATGTAAAGCATTCTAAAAGTTGCTACGGCCTTACCTCAGCCGAGGGCATATTTCGATTTCTTTGGTACTTCGACATAATTGGAAACGGTTTATAGTTCAAAATGTAAATGATATAGATATAAATAACGTTAAATAATATAAATTAAATAGTTGAGGCACTGTAATCTCCCATAGAATAAAGTGCAGGAGAGAGCTGGCTAAAGTGGTGGCCCCAGAATTTGCCCGACGAGGGGGAGGGGGCAGCGACCCGAGGCCCCGACAACCCCGATGCCGTTGAGAGGTTGTTGTGGGGATTTGAAGAAAACATGTGTACTATACCCATTGCGGGGCATATGTTGCAAAAAGTTTATATACACTAGGGGAACATAGTTTCCAGGATGATTTTATGATTTCCCAGGAATCTAAGCTGTGAAATTGCATAGGGCGCAAAGCGCTCGAAAGTTTTTTGAGTAAGTCTACACTAAAAAGAAACTGTACTCTTTAAAGTGTATATTGTCCGGGCAGTTGGTCCCTATCCGGCTACAAGGATTAATAACTGTCACAAATGTGTTTCTCTGAATATGAAATGATTCAGTCCTAAATGAGATTAAATGTTTCTGTTCCCAAACAACCGAGTTGTGAAAACGCAAATTTGGGCAAGTAAAGTAAGGTTTATAGCAAGCAATAAGCGAAAATTACGCCCTCTATAAGTTAGAATATGGAAGTTCACCAAAGTAAACTAGAGAGATCACCTTCAACCCATTTACACCGAAGGGCATGAATCAGAGGCGCCACCCTGCATTATGCAAGCAGGGGCGCCACCCTACATTAAACAAGGAGTTGAATACAAACTGTGAAATAGAAAAAAAAAAAGAAATGTAATATCACCAAAAACTGTAAAAATTAAATCAAAACATAGCTCGGTGGTCTATGTATATGTATGTTATATTCGGAATGGGGAATGACTGTGGGAGGAACCTACTTGGGGTCAGTGGCGCCGGCACGGGGGCATGGAGGGGGCGCGTGCCCCATTGAAAATTTCTGAAAATTTTAAAATGATTTCCATAGGCGTTTTACGCTACAGATTTCGTAAGGGGATAGGGTGAGCTGTGTTTTCGACCGAGTGATGGATCTATTGTAATCATTTTCTATCACAAATGTTTCTCAAACTATAGAATTTTCGCAAATCCTTGGCAAACTATCAAAATTTTCGCGCTCCCGCGCTTCAAACTTTATCACGGTGTTGTTCTTACTGTCAATATCTTCCGATAGCAATTCCCAGAGAATCACAGCAGAAAAATTTAAAAGCCGTTAACGAATTACCAGGTAAAAGACTGGCTTTTTGAGTGGCATGTATATTTGTTGAACAATGCAGATTCTGAACGCAGGTGTTGTCATGGAAATTTTATTAGACAAAAATCATGCGTCACTGTGCGCCATCTCATTGCTAATATGAAGGTAATAATACATGGTACCGGTACTAATCTGATCACAGCAATCTCGGAAAAACAGATTTTCATCTCCAAACATCTTTAGGGGTTTTACATCAATATGGGATCTGTCAATCTAATGTGTAGCATGATGTGGAAGGTTGGGACTTGAAAGTACGTATTTCATGCCGCTATACATTTTTTTAAAACATCTTACCGAGCGCTTCGCGCGCAGCCATTATCAGGGTACATGGTGATTGTTACTACACCTACCACGAAAAAGCATTCTGAAACGCGCTTGTTAGTCCTTCACTCCTTTTGCTGCACCTATCAGGAAGGTCTAACATCACCTCCCTATGCCTATACTCTACCTCCCTTTCCCCATTAAGCTGAAAGATGTTCATCTGGATTTGAGTGGTTTAAAATAATTAAAAATACGACAGTTGTAAAGTGCTTGGTGTCAAAGTCTCTCTGCTATGTTATCATTTGGAGGTCAGGTACTAAGCATTATGTCATTGCCTTATTTTATGTTATTGATCCAGAGCTTCCAGGAGGCCGAACAGGCTACAGGTATCTGCCAACCCTTTTATAATGCACAATGAAGGAAAGGAAACTTTTCTTTACAGTCCAAGAATGTTTCTGTGGACACCACACACTTATTTTTGAGTAAAAACTTTCCCAGATTAGAAGGCGGTGAAGCAGCCAAGACAAGGGGGGGGGGGCTTCAGGAGGTTTGTTGACAATGTATTCTTCCCTTAAACAACGTAGTATACACTTCTCTTTCACAAAATTATAATTCACTAAAGTGTGGACATTTTCCAGTCATATATGATCAGCTCCAAAAATATCCTAAAGATAGCACCATTTTGCATCTGAGCAATCTTAAATTAAGAAAAATTTCGCAAAGGGCCTTGGACCCCTTCCCCACGCCGGTGCCTTTATCTAATGACAAAGGATGTATCCCCACTGATGTAAACAAAACGCAGTGCACATAATAAGGGCAATTTCGCAGACATGGAAGTTTAACTGATATGACATTACGACATCAGCAGTACTGGTGCCACCAAAATCTGGCGGCGCCACTGCTAGGGTTCGTGAGACCGTGGGTTGGTTAAATGAGGTTTTACGGCTCAGTTTGTAACCTGATGGTTTAAGTCGGGACGGCCATGGCCTTTTTTCCAGTTGTGGCTCACTGGCTTGTGTTCCCTAATCCATTGCTTATTCTGAGCACCAAGCACAATAGCAGTAAGTTCCATTTTTAAAGTCTTTGGTATGACCCGGCCAAGATTCGAACCCATGACCTCCCGGCTGCAAGTCGGATGCTCTAACCACTTTACCATGCAGTCAGTTCGTGAGACCATGGGAATAATCTACTAGGACATGAACACGAAGATTGTTGTTCAGCAGTCCATCACCACTTGAAAAATGTTTGCGACTATGCGCATTTCATGACCATGCTATGCGTTTAAGCCACTCATGACCCATGATGATTCTCTCTGCATGTTGATTCTCCGCATTAATAACAAATGCATATATATATATATATATATATATTGTAATCGTTTTCCTGTAAAAAATTTTAAAAAAATCTAAATAACTTAGAGAGGATAGAATAGTAATCTATAAAAGAAAATTTGAGTTATTTTCAAAATTTAGACAGAAAATCCTCACCCAAAGTACATTTTTTAGTGTTGGGGTATTAAATTCTCAGTTAGTTACTGCTCCTTAATTGACAGCAATGTTTGAAAATTCAAAAGATGCAGGGTAGCTCACATTCCACAAAATACAGAGAGAGTGCTTGGATTACACATTATAACCTTGCATGCTTACCAGGACATGGCCCTAAGCAATAAAATGGGTTCTTGTCCGTACAAGGAGGGGCTTTATACAGCTATGGAAGGAGTTGGTAGAATTAAAACTATCTGAAATGTCCAGATTTACCCTTTAAGGGTTAGTCTACGTAAAATGTGCTCTATGTACGAAACTAATACAATCAATCAAAATAAAAAAAAAACTTTGTTACTAAAAATTATGATAGGGAAATCTTTTCAAGTTGATCTCTTGATCTACTTAGGTAGTCAGAAAGTGTAGTCTTGCAGTTCTAGTTTTTGTCACGTACACCTATGCTTATATTTATCATCGGTTTTCTGCGTAATTGTCTCGTGACTCAGTGCTAACGTCTGGGTAATTGCTAACCATCAAACAGCGATACTTTAAAAAAGATAATATTGCCTTTTATATTCCGTATCGTTTAGTTGACAAACACGAAATATGTTTAACAAAGGCATTGACAATTTGTTTGACCCACGACCTTAAATCAACATCAAAATCGGATTTTCGTTTGTCTAAGGTCTGTTTTAGATAAAACAATGGATATGAAGACGAACTTTTCGTGGCGTTTCTCAAAGTTCAGTATAACTAGTGGCAAGTGGAGGAATTCCCTTAGTAAAAGAGTCACGTGAAGGTTGGACTGTTGTGCCATCGTTCGAGGGAGTTGTTTGTCACTCAGTTTTAATCTTTCAAACAAACGTTACTTTTATCTTCTGATAATTTGAATCTTAAGCTCATCATAAACTAAAGAGATAATTGTCACCCGACTATCCATGTTCTAGCCTTGCTAATCACACTTGTGCCTTTATTCAACAACTGATATACTGTCTAATAATTAAAATTATTAAATACGGATATTAAATGTCTCGTATATGAATTCCTTACACCGATTAACACACTTTGGCCTATATGAAATAATTTATCTTTAGAAATTGAGCATTTTTAAATTGTAAGGTACAATTTAATGTAACTTATATATAGTGATACAGGGGATGCAAATTTTGTGGGAATTTTTCAGCTCCAAAATTTTAGTTTGATAATCACATGCTTCGGATTTACTTCAAAAATGTTTAACCTGCGAAGAAGTGTTTGGAATTAGACGCAAAATCATTGATATTTTTCTTTTACTTAAACATAATAATTAACGAGCTTTTCAAAAACACAATGATATGGAAAACTAAAAACTATACGAAGAAAATTATGTTTAGAATGCATGCAAAATCTGGCAGTAATTTAAATATGCAGCTGACAATGTTTTTCTACTACGTTTTGATTTCATGAAAACTTTTCTTGTAAGAAACATAGTTTGCTTCACGTTTTAATTCCATTGTAAATCGGAAATCAGTATAAGGTAATGTAGTCATTTGGCAAAACTAAACACTGGTGCAGGACACAAAAATGTTTCAAGTACAATTTATTTGTTACAAAATATTTATTTTCCATGGGAAAAAAGAAAACATATTGAAAAATACCATCTACCGAAAAGGAGAGGTAAAATTGATGTCAGCTCGTCTTCACTTGTTAAATCGACATGACAAGAAATATGTACAACAGCTTTTTCTTTACAGCTAAATTACTGTCTCCCTTTTTTAAAACAAATGCCTTTTGTATGGATAAATATCCACTACGATTACTATTACTTTCAATACTGTAATAACAGCCTAAAATTGTTTTAGTGACTACCTTTATTGCAAAGTTTGGCTTTAGTTGCCTCTGTCTGACATTTCTAAAGCAAATTGCTACTTATGTGAAGTCCTGCATACTTAAAAGTTAGCCTTCACAATTTTAATCAATTAACTGTCTGTTACAAATAAGTTGAAACTACCCGTATAAAAACTGGCTGTAAGTAGAGAAGTCCTGATTGAAAATTAATTCTTCAAACAATCACAAAATATTCTTTGCGATAACGTCGGCACTCATTAGTATTCTTCCACGATTTTATTTATTTGCGGTTGTTTATAATTATTTGTATTAACAGACTATTCACACTGTTACAAATCATTCACGGGGAGTTAGTTATCTATTTTCTCCCCTACTCAATTTGCGTCAAAGCATAGCAAGAAATAGTCCTATCTGTTATATCCTATAATTCAGCTTTAAGTTGGATTGCCAGACAGAAAGCACCTACATCAGCAAGTCCGATAGCAAATATCCTACACTTAATGTGCGTAAACTTTAGACCCACGTCTTACTAAATAAAATACTGCTCTTTGGTTAGGTTTTCAACTTCTATTTTGTCGCCAAAAGCTGAAGGAAGTACAAATAAATGAACCATTTTGATACTTTTCTTGCAGGGGTCTAATCATCAATTGACAGGCAACAGTGTCAGACATAATGATTCTAGATATCTTAGTTCATATTAAAATATTGACCGAATGCAGCATATCAAACTATGTTACAGGTAGAAAACGTTTTATTTTTACGTTTCACTTCAAATGCCATCTCCTCATGAAGTTGTTAGATTTTCGATAGCCTATGCTCCCTGGTTGAAGATCCAATTTAAACTCAACCTAGTTACATCAAATTGCTCCTGTAAGGAGTTACGAAAGAGTCAAGTTACTTCCCCGCTGAATGAAGTTCAACTTTGTTAAGAGCTGTATAACTCAGTCCAACTCAGTTGCTTAAATACAGAAATTTGGCACACAAGTTGAAACCATGAAACCAGCTGTTTAACTGTGTTCGACTGAAATATAAACAGGTAAAAATTACCCAAAATATTACCGTCTGCCATTTTTAAATTTGAAATCAGTTATACTCCAAGATAGTTGCAGACGAGTTCACAGTCCTTCTTAAACTCATTTTAAAGAAAACGAAGAAGCATAGTACATTTTCATTTCAGTAAGTGGGACACTTCATCTAGACTGAAAATTAGTAATGGGTTTGACCAAGTTTTCTGTTCCTTGGTAGCAAAAAAGACATGCAGGTGAAGTACCGTAAATCATATTTTCATCCTAAAACGTGTTTAGTAATTAAAACCTTTTCTAAACACTTTTTGCCCCCACTTTGTAAACATGTTGAGATGCTATTTACGCGTGTCTTTTCTAAAAGTTTTGTTTCAAAACGTTTTTAATTGCTAAACATTTAGTGCTTCATCGCTAAACATGTTTAGCATTTAAACGTGTTTACAAAGTAGGGACAAAATAGGTGTTTAACTGCTAAAGATGTTTTTTAGAGTGTACGTGACACATCTGTAAAGGCTTTTCAATAAAAAAAAAAATAACCATGATGTTTGGTTTGGTTTGAGTCGTTGTCTTAGTAGGTAATGCAAGGTTAATGTATATTTCTGAAACAAAGGGGTTACTAATAAAATAATCTTCCTAGCTCACACGTGTGAGACATTAAGTTTGTGTATAAGAGAAGTGTTAGCATTGTTCTTCCAGTATTGAAACAAATACTGTATGAGGTAAAGGATCGTAGTTGCCCAGTTAAGTTGATATTCCCCGAGAAGCAGAGATACCTCGTTGGCTTTTATCTTATTTGCAACCGACCCTTGGATGAGATCCTCAAAACGTACAAAAATAAGACCAAGTTCCATTCCAAAAGGTCACATTTGAATATTTATATAACTTCAATGTTGAGTTAAAAACCAATACACTTTAGACGTACGCTGGGACTGCTTCTTCCACATCCGACGGCAAAGGCAACATGTCCCTGAAAGAGTATAATAACGAATATGGAATAGGGAATTCACTTCCATATAGTACTACTATTTAGTCATTGAATAACTGTAATCGATCATGGTGATTGGTTGGCTTTATTCTGATAAATCTGGTACAATGATATTTGCGATAAGAAACAAATTGAATATTTGCCCAATCAGTTGGTAATTGCCCAAACTTTGACAAATACATTGGTACCTCCTATCCTTTTCCTCATACTTGAAAAATTAAAACCCTATTTCGAAAGAAATATGTTAACCATGCAGGGCCAACAATAAAATGGAAGTATAAAAGGGCTGGACGAAAAATATCTTAACAAATGCTTTCAAAATATGAAGCGAGCTATAAACTGTAAAATAAGTTACTATGAGGCAAATTTTCTTAGTAAAACAAGATATTACTGTAGAATGCATATAATTAACATCTATTTGGAATTCTTGCTTACCTTCCCAACATTTCTGCTTCACGAATAGTAGCAGGTAGGGGCTTTCCGTGCGTCTCAGGCAAAAGAAGGACAAGAAAGCTGCTCATTGCGGTCCAGATTCCGAGAATAATCAGAGGTAACGGTTTCCAGTACTCTCCAAGCAGAAGGAACATTGGACAAATTGTTCCGCTAAATCTTCCGAAAGAGTTACAGATGCCACCTGTAGTGCCTCTATAAGTAGAAAACGAAAACTTCTGAATAAAGCAGCTCAGATAGGTGATAATTGTTTCAAACTTGTTTAATTTCTCCTATATGAAAAAGAAATCACTCAAGTCATTTTGGACAGAAACATTTAGTTGATGGGATACTAAGAACAGCAAAGGCTATTATTTTCTTCAAAGCAGCCACTTATATATTAAAGCGATGAATGTGAGGAATTAAGTGCTCCCGTGAAGAAAATAATAATTTCGAATGCTAGAACAACATTTAATTGGGCTATTTTATATTTTAGTACACCTGGGATACTTAACGAGAATAAATAGTACTGTTTGCTCAAGTTCAAACCTGTTACATGAGCTGGTTTCCTTCGTTAACGTCACTACAGAAACGAGTTCTTATGCTCCCTTTCAATAAGATTGATGTATGTTAATTGCACCCCATATTTCTCCGTGATTACTTGCATACACTCATCATCTTAATTTCATTTAAATTTTGTGGAAACTGAAACTCCACAATTGGTGAATGCACTTTGATTTGAAAAAAAAATTGAGATTTAAAAAGTTAAGGTGGACGTTTCTGTGGGAACAAATATAATTTCACCGTTAATCTTTGAAGACCTCGTTTATTGGAATTATTGTGCATTAACCCCTAAATCGTTGGTGTAACACTTAAGCCGATGTCCCTGTTGGAACAAATAATGTATTATACTATTAATCTTCAAAAACAACTGCCAATCTATCTTCTGAAGCAAGTATCAGAAACGTTGATAGGTCCAATGATCAGTGGAATCTTCAAAATTCAGACGAGAGTGCTTTGGGGTGACGTCGACGGGTCAGGACTTGATGAATCTCACTTAAGAAGCGACGTCGATCACATCTCGTAAACCTTATGTAGCAGAAAATACCCATTAGTAGCTACTGCTGTTGATGAATTGTCTCCCATAATCGTCAAATGTTTGAATGATGTAAGACAGTGGACAAAGCTTGGATCAGTGGTGGTGCTCTCTTGCAGATGAATACCGGCAAAAATGAGAGATAACGTGAGTTTTCTGACCACATCTTGAATTGGAAGATTTTTATGATTGAGCTAGAAAGGGAGATAAAAAAGTTCCAAAGAAATGTTTGTTGATAAGTGTTCAAAAAGAAACACTGCAAATTCAACGATTTGCACGGTATGAGGGACGACATGCAACCGAGTGCATGCAAAAGGTCGTTTTTATCTGACGAGTAGTGTGAGAGGCAACTCTGAGATAGCCTAACGGATTAGTTGCGTAAAAGAAAATAGTCATATTCAACATTTGCCACTTTTGTTGCAAAACAATAACTTGACTTACCGCAGCGGAGTAGGGTAGACCTCGGTGGTGTAAATTATGTTGGTGTTGTAGGCAGAACATATTGCAAATTTCCCAATGACAACAAAGATAAAATTATATGGAGATTCTGCAAATCAAGCAAATATACACATTCGTAGTGCTCTCCCACTTAAATTGTTTACTCTGTAGAAAAAATAACAGCAAAGATAAAATTATATGGAGATTCTGCAAATCAACAAATATACACATTCGTAATCACTTCCACTTAAATTGTCTACCTTTAAATAACTCAACATGTTTAAAATTTGATGTCAGACGACAAAATTCGCCACTATTATGAATGTAATAGTCTTTAACAAAAACTAATATTTTTAAGTTATTTTCTATCGTATAAAGACACCATCATTCTTACCAAGGAAAGCTATTAAAAGGCAAGAGACACCAGCTAAGAGGGTAAGTGGCATTATAAATTTTCGTCTGCCGACCCGTTCTACGAGCGCCATTGTTATAAGACTCGCTGGAACTTCGGCAACTGCTGCTAGTGCAAATGAAAGGTACACGTTGTTGTCGTACCCGCTGTACAGGAAGAAACTTGTATACGTCAAGTTGTAAAGAAACCTGTCAAAATCACAAAAAGATGAGAATAAATCAAATCCATTATATGTTTTATATTTCACAACATAGTTTTTATTTTAATCAGGTGTACCGGCTAAAGTGATTCGCCAAAATATAATAGCATGACGTCACGGCGGTGGAAACGCACAAATATTAAAAGTGATAAGTAGCTGGGTTTCTAGCAATAAATGCGCAATAAGTTCATTCATATATTATTGTTTGTGAAATAGTCTAATTTGTAACGTTCTGGTGTTTAAATTTACCGGAACGCAAAGTTACGGTCTTCAAAATAAAAAAAAGAAAGAAAAAATAATAACTTTTATTGAGAGAAGTGATTTAATCAAGCTGATGCGCACTGTCTAGTAAGATATTTTCTGATTGGCTGATGGTATTGTATTGTATCGATTGTATCCTTTGTTAAGGTGAGGGATTATTTCCTTATTAGGGTTAGCGGTAGCCAGTCATAAAACTTCTCCTGAGACAGTGCGCATTGGCCCATTTAATCTGTGGACAGAAATAAAAAAGAAAGAAAAAAAATACTAATAACCTTTTTGAGAGAAGTGATTTAATCCAGCTAATGCGCACTGTCTAGTTAAATATTTTCTGATTAGCTGATGGTATTGTATTGTATCGATTGTATCCTTTGGTATGGCTAGGGATTATTTACAGATTAGGGTAAGCGTTAGCTAGTCATGAAACTTCTGAGACACTGCGCATTTCCCCATTTAATCTCTAAACAGATATTCCCTAAAAACTCAAAGAGCGGTAATAGGTTACTTACCAATTGTGTAATAGAATGACTGTTCTACCAACAAGAATTGGACTTCGAAGCAGATGAATCAGTGTGACTTCCTCCCTCTGTTGATTTGCCTCGATTTCCTTTTTAATCTATAAAGGGTATTGTATGAATGCAAAATACTTTATCACTGAGAAACTACTTCTGGACATTTCTATTAAATGTAGGTAACACAGCTCTGTTTCTGTACATTCGCATAGTTATGAATGATGGTACTCTTACTAATGAATCCACGGCAGAATAGAATGGTTTTTTGAGCTAACTTTGAGGGATTTGCTGTCATTAAGACATTTCTTAACTTGCGTGATCAATCAGAGAACAGGAGAAAAATCTCATCTGTGATTTAGATCCAAACCTAGAGCTATTACATTGTCAGTAAATATATTGTTATTAAGCACAGGAAGTTAAAGAAAGGTTAAGAATTTCCGAGGTAGACTATTTTAACTTTATTAAAATGGCACAATAAAGGACATGTATTTCTACGATAATTTCACAGCAAATTTATCTCTCCTTACCAAGTCATTCCTGCTAAATATTTTTTCTGGAAAATCATTTTTATTATCAATAGAAATTTTTCTGACAACTTTAGAAGCCTCTTCGTTTTTCCCAGTTGACAATAGCCATCTTGGAGATTTATGTAATATTCTAAAAAGTAATGGGAAAAGACAGCAAATAAGAATCATTAGCTAAACAATGTATTCGAAATGGAATAAGGAGGAACATTAAATAACATGAACATGAAAATATAAATATGACTTGTCTTTCGTTTGAAGAGAGATATATTTCTTCAAAATATTTTTATTATTGCCTTTATTATCTGACTTGTTGTTTAATATACGATTTGACGAACAAAATGATCTAATATACCATATAGGAGGTTATTTATCAGGAAACGTTCCACGTGAACGTTAGGGAATTTTGTTGTATATAGCTTTTGAGGGTGTAGCAATTATCATCTGTGATCATGCAGCATTAACACTAATTAAGACTAACAGCAGATGATTACGGCCTTATCTCTGAATTCTGTCTAAAAACCTTTAAGATATCAGCAAGTTATCGAGGACAGAAGAAACACTTGAAACAATAAATGTCACTTCCTTACATTTTCAAATACCAAAGCACAGCATATTGCATAAAAGCTATTCCACGAAAGGACTGGGTATGAAGTAGAATTTGAAAGTATAAGCAAGTCAGTAAATAACATCAGATTCCTTAAAAATCAAAACAATGACTAGTGTCAAAACTGGGGTTATAAGATTAATTAAAATGAATTTAAGGACCCTAGAACCGTTTGAATGAACAAAAATCTTTCAGAAAGTAAAATTTTTCAGGCACACTCACGGTATGAAAAATAATGTAAGAAAGACAGGAGCGGACAAGGTCAGCTGCAGTAGCCTCCAATTCTTTACAAAATACGCAATGGAGACCAACAATATGGAACCCAAAGAATAACCAAGATAAATAAGGAAACCAGCTCTAACACGTTTTGATGGTTCTACTATCTCTGTTCCTGTAAAATATGAAAGGTGCATTTCCGTTAAGTTCATTACAAGTCTGACTAAAACAGAAAATATGAACCTTTTGATGACTTTTGTTGTGGCTATAACATATATTTTGTTATACTATAGATAAGCTCTTACTCCACCTATGTAAAGGTTTTGTTCATACAACTTTAATAATATCTACCCCATTCCCCTCAAAAGGTTCTAAGGTATGATCTACATGTGGTAGCCTTGACATTTAAATATTTGTGATTGTTCGATTTTACAGAGACGTATTCACAAGATGCGCCTTTTCCTTGCATCTGTCGCATGAGCAGGATTTTTTGGCCAGCAGACATCGTGTAAACTGTTCCTTGGACTAAAATTTATGACCTTTGAAATCTCGCATGCGTAAGGCTCATGTTTTAACTTCATCAAACATCACCTGCAGGACCTAACAACCTCAGACCAATTACGTAAGTGTAATGAAAAGGCCTAAGTGAAAGCTTTCTTTCACGCTGTACATTATTGCGAGGAAGTAGTGAACTCTAAGCAGGGAGTGGCTATTTAGCCTGCTCAAAGATAGGACACACCCTCTAAAACGATTTGCCCATGCGTCTCAAAACTCATTTAATAGACGTTTGAATACTGAATGCATGTGTAGGACGTACATTGTAAATTTGATTCAAGCGTATTTTCTTAGGCGTTACTGCATGCAATTGTTTCGTAACAATGAATTCAATTACCGTCTTATTATCTAAAATTCAGAGATAAAATTCGTTTCCTAATGAAGGTGACCAGATAGAATCTATAAAATATCCAAGGCAATATTCAAGGGGAACAATTTTCATTACAGTTAAAACTTATCCCTTTATACCTTTAAAATGAGACTTAAAGCGGCAAACTAGAAAAAAATATTCATACATTCATTCATTTCTGTATTGTGTGCATATTATCTTTGATCATCAGATTCGGGGATATACACCTATATTCGAATACTTAGCAATGTCAAGGTTATCAGTCATAAGATTATTTTGATATCATTATTTAAACACTGTGTTTACTGTGAAGACAATGACAATTGTGCTTGGAAGAGAGGTTCATATTTTCTGGGACACTTTTGTTTGCAGTCTAAAGAGGACTAGCGATAAAGAGGTCAATGTGAGTTCTTCAAAACCTTATTTGTATAGCAATTACTAAAAAAACAACAGAAATTTTTATGATTTAGATAACACATGCGGTTACTTTAGAGGCATAAGTTTTCGGCATTCTTTTGAAAACGATTATACAAAAATAATTTAATGTTGTACTTTGCAGAATAGGACTAATGGGTAACAATCGATCCAAATGCTCTTTAGAATAGGAAGTTATTAGCAACAAAAAAGGAAGTTTAAATGTGAAATTTTGTGACCTTCTTACCAATTAAAAGGGTTATTGTGAGAATACTTTGGGCACATATTCCAATTAGTCCCCTGAACGTGACATATACAGTAAAGTTCGGTGAAAATGCAACTAATGTGCCAATTATACCAGTTGGTATTACGGCAAGGTAGAAAGCAAACAGCCTTCCAAGTCTGAAAGAAAGAGTGAGAGTTTGTTGCATAAGTAATTTTGGTTCTGATTTATTTATTTTTACTTCTTAAAATACAAAAGTCAAAATCTTAACTCAATAATTACTGCAAAAAATCGTTGAAATACCTGAAAAAACACAGATACAAAAAACAGGAGGAAAAAGAAAAACAATTTGGTGTGAATTGTAATTAAGGACAGACTATTCAACACTGTTTGTTCTATTTTTCACATACAATTATCTTTAAACAAAAGAAAAACGAGCTTTAAAATGAGTTTTCATGCTTGTATGATTGTGGACAAAAACCGTTAAGAGGGGTCTCTATGCCTCCTTTGGTCGTTTCGTCATAGCAAAGGACCAGTCACAATGATTGAGCGCAGGGACATAATCGCTTTCAAATTTATATTGTGTGCTTCTTGTATTAAAGCCTTCAACATTTTTTAGTCGAATTTATAATTTAGGTATTCAGCTTTTAGGGAAGATCAGTCTCATCTCAGAATTTCCTTCTGGTGTATGTTACAGTTGCTAGTGTCACCCATTTGGAAGTCGGCAATTTGGTAAAGTCATAAGTGAATGTAACTACAACTACATCTGTTTTATTAAGATAGATTGTAAGGAGCCACTTTGAGCGGGTTACTTGACCTGTTGGCCAATACCACGTATTTCACTCAATATCCCAATAAAACAGAAATGAAAACTTGGTACCAAAATTAAATTGCACTTTTACTTGTCACTGATGTGGAAAATTATTTTCTCGAGAGAAAGATACTGAGATGATTGAAACAACAGACACCGAGCGTTTTCTTTATTTAATGATACATTTTACTATCGTTTTTTATTATGGTTCATTATAGTTTAACAGTATCAGAGAACTACGGTACTATTTCGGTTCAACACATCTCATTAAACTTGGCTTCGCAGAGCTGTATCAAGTGTTACCTTCCTTGAACACTGATAGATTAAACAAGTAGGGTTAATTCTCTCATTAAAGGGAAGTCTTCTCTGCGGTGAGGCGATTTACACGCTATGCGTTGGAAGCAAATTTATTGCATGTGAAAAGAAAATCAAATTGACACTTAAATTAAATCCTCAGTCCTTTGCCAATGATGGATGAACTTTAAAATATGTCATTTTCAAATTGAAAGCTGAAACCCAATTTAAGTTTGATACTTAGGTTACAAACCTGTGTCATTACAGATATACCATGTTAATAGTATGTTACAGTATGGTTAATTGTCTACGGAAGTTTTGAGATTCCTCCTAACCTTTATATTACTTATATTTCAATAAAACAAACTCAGAAGATCTGTAGTGTACACATGGATGCTATATCTTGTGAGAGATTTCAGTAGCCACCCATACATGTATATTTCCTATGTTAAATAAATTTATAAAATTCCTTCCTCAGGGTAGGATCCAAAAACCAATCCTATGGGGCAGAGTATCTCACATAAGAGCTCCAACATAAGGGGCGCATTTAAGGGCATAGGTGTGGAGGTCCCTCCCCCTCAACCTAACCCCCACCCCAGTTTATGGGGACTTAAATTTTCATTGCAGTTTTAGAAAAAAAAATTTTTAGAAAGCAACAACCAATGAAATGTGAACAAGTTTCATTAACATCATAACAATGGAGAATCCAAGACTCACTTCTAGTGGTAGGGCACATGTCGGAGGTGTGTAGTTTCTGTGGGTTAGTGTAGAGAAAGTAGCCGCTCCAAGTGCGCGGCAAGGTTTTTAAATAGTCATTGCAAAACTAAACCATATTAAAGAAATATGGGGGATAAAAATATCACGGAATAATTTTGCCACAAAGATAAACAGCAATAGTGAATTTCCCTTCCTTAACTTTGCTATGAAAATGCTAGACGCCCATGTGCTCCCTTTAAAATCTTCCTAGGATCCATCTTTACTTTTAATGGTTCAGTAGTACCTAGGATTTAAATGACAACACTCGATATGTCCCAGTAAATCCAAACATAACTTTCCCTTTCCTTCAACAGCAGGACTCTTATTTTGCATTACCTATCTCTAAGTGCGAAAGGGTGACATCCCTCTCACACCGTCATCGATGTTATCAAACCTACACAGGAGTGGCCTTCTATGGGGATGACATCTCTACAGCCAGAGTGGGAGCCAAGCTACAGCGAAAAGATAGCCTAAGAAATTTTCCTTTGAAGAGAGAAAATTCCTAATAGCATATTTTTGGTTTGGTTTGGTTTATTCGGTACTAAAACATTAAAACAAAACAACGAATTAACAGGAAAAGTAAAAGAAAC